>CM074678.1:12623983-12911483 GCA_037355405.1 Vitis amurensis
TTCCCGTTCAAGTATCATTGTGAGACAAAAGTTTCTGTTATTACATAGTAAAGACATTTTAGTTGTCAAAAGGTGAAAATAGTTTTATCTATGCTAGTTTCACATTGACAACTTTTAAATTGTCTATCATGTGATAAAGATCTTTTCTCTACAAATGATGCTTGAATTGTCCGATTGGACAGTGTAGGAAAACATAATATCTATGAAGTTAATTGCTTGTTCTTAATTCATTTTAAATAAATTTTGGTACTCTTTCCTCTTGTTCTCTGGGTACATACTTGGACAAGGTGACATATTATGCCTTGTCCATTTTGTGTACTTGGAGAACCATAGGGGAAATGATGCCGAAATTTCTTTAAAATGAAATTAAGTACATTGGTAATTGACACATAGGGATTATGTATTCCTATATGGGATAGGAACCACTACCTAATTAAGGATGTTGGAGATGTTAGAATGCATAAATCATGCATAAATCATTTGCTTCTATTGATTGACATCTTAGCTGCATTAGTTCACTATTTGAAATTTGAAATTGGTCGATTATATATTTTGAGGCTATTAATAGGATAGCTATTAATAACTCTAATTGTTGTGGTATATAGGAGCTTTGTTTCTTTTTTGGACATAAAATGGATCGTTCTTGGATGTCAAAGGATAGAAGATCAAAAGATTATACGGATGGGGTTGAAAGCTTTATCGTATTTGCATTACAACATTCCTCATCAAAAAACTACATTAAATGTCCATGTCTTCAGTGTGGTAATATGATATTCCATACTTCTCAGAAAATTAGAGAGCATCTATTTTTCTATGGAATTGATCAAAGTTACCATACATGGTATTGGCATGGAGAAGCTGCTCCTAGTGGACCACCAACTAATAGGGCAGAACGTCATGATAAGGTTCAATTTAATGATGTGGATAGTATAATAGAAATGGTCCAAGCTGCACATGATGATTGTAAGAATGACCCAGAATTGTTTCAAACATTACTTGAAGATGCTCAAAAACCTTTATATCCTGGTTGTAGAAACTTTACAAAACTGTCTGCATTAGTCACATTATACAACCTAAAAGCACGATATGGATGGTCTGATAAAAGCTTTTCAGAGCTTTTAAGAATTCTTGGAGATATGTTTCCTCTAAACAATGAGTTACCCTTGTCTATGTATGAAGCTAAAAAAACATTGAATACATTAGGAATGGAATCTGAGAAAATACATGCTTGTCCTAATGATTACATACTGTAGAGGAATGAGTTGAATGATGCATCTTCATGTCCTACTTGTGGAACTTCAAGGTGGAAGTTAGATAAAACAAGAACTAAAAAAGGAAGGGAGTCCCTGCAAAAGTGATGTGGTATTTTCCTCCTATTCCTAGATTTAAAAGATTGTTTCAGTCCCGAAAAATTGCAAAAGACCTCATATGGCATGCCCAAGAAAGAGAATTTGATGGAAAAATGCATCATCCATCTGACTCCCCATCATGGAAGCTAGTTGATCACAGATGGCCTGATTTTGCTTCAGAACCTAGAAACCTTAGACTTGCCATTTCAGCAGATGGTATAAATCCTCATAGTTCAATGAGCAGCAGACACAGTTGTTGGCCTATTATAATGGTCATTTATAACCTTCCTCCTTGGTTGTGCATGAAAAGGAAGTTTATGATGATATCTTTGTTAATATCAGGTCCTCGACAACCTGGAAATGACATTGATGTTTATTTAGCACCATTATTGGATGACTTAAAAATGTTGTGGGAGGAAGGGGTTGAATCTTATGATGCGCATCGGCAAGAGCTCTTTACATTAAGAGTTGTTCTACTATGGACAATCAATGATTTCCCTGCATATGGAAACTTATCTGGTTGTGTAGTTGAAGGATATTTCGCATGTCCTATATGTGGGGAAGATACATACATTCATAGATTAAAGCATGGGAAAAAGAACTCATATACAGGTCACAGACGTTTTCTTCCTTGCAATCATCCTTTTAGGAAACAAAAAAAGGCATTTAATGGTGAGCAAGAGTTTGGGTCAACTTCGAAACCATTGAGTGGAGAGGAAATTCTAAGGAAAATTGATGTCATTTGTAATTCGTGGGGAAAAAATAAGATCACTCGAGGTAAGTTGAATGTAAAGACTACAAATTGTTGGAAGAAGAAGTCCATATTCTTTGATCTTGAGTATTGGAAATACCTACATGTTCGCCATATCTTGGATGTCATGCACATAGAGGAAAATGTTTGTGAAAGCATCATCGGTACCTTACTCAACATTCCAGGTAAGACAAAGGATGGACTTAATTCTCGTCTAGACCTTGTGGAGATGGGCTTAAGGTGTGAATTAGGGCCAAGGTTTGAATCAAATCTAACTTATCTCCCGCTTGCATGTTATACACTATCTAAAGTGGAGAAGAAGGTTTTTTGTCAAACTTTATCCCAATTGAAGGTTCCTGAAGGTTATTACTCTAACATGAGAAACCTTGTATCAATGGAAGACTTGAAGCTTTATGGTCTTAAATCCCATGACTATCATGCATTAATGCAACAATTATTACCAGTGTCATTACGATCAGTTTTGCCGAAACACGTCAGGCATGCTATTTGTAGATTGAGTTTTTTCTTCAATGCCCTTTGTAGCAAAGTGGTTGATGTGGCTGCATTGGATAAGTTACAAAATGATGTAGTAGTGACATTATGCTTGCTTGAGAAGTACTTCCCACCATCCTTCTTTGATATCATGCTTCTTCTGATTGTGCATCTTGTAAGAGAGGTAAGACTTTGTGGACCTGTTTACTTAAGATGGATGTACCCATTTGAAAGATTTATGAAAGTTTTGAAAGGTTATGTGCGAAATCGTAATCGCCTTGAAGGTTGCATCGTTGAATGCTATATTGCAGACGAAGCTATTGAATTTTGTACAGAGTACTTATCAAATATAGATGCAATCGGGATTCCTATTAGTGCAAACATTGACCAAAAAGTTGGAGCACCCACACCTGGAGGCCAAATTGTGGCAGTTGATTCCAATTTGTGGTTGCATGCACATCATTATGTTTTAGAGAATACAACTATCGTCCACCCTTATATTGAGTAAGAACTAATACCACTTAATCTTTACCAGTTATACTTAGAATAACTTTTTGACATTAACTATGAATTTCTTCTAAATAATTACATAGAGAGCACATGGAATGGTTGAAATCGAAAAATCCTCGTCAATCTAAAAGACAAAAATGGCTTCAAGATGAACACCTTCGAACTTTTACTTATTGGTTGCGAAAAAAGGTATTGGAGTGGTCCTAAAATATGAACTATTGTTTTTATTAATGTTGAACACACGTACTAACAATTATTTATAATTACAGATTGAAGATGCAATTGGTAACAATGAACCCATATCTGAAACCCTTAAGTGGATAGCTCATGGTCCTAGCCATTATGTCTCCAAATATCATGGATATGTCATTAATGGGTGTCGATACCATACCAAGGAGCGTGATGACTTACGAGCTACCCAAAATAGTGGAGTTAGTATTATAGCTTCAACATTGCAAATTGCAAGTGCTAAGGATCAAAATCCAGTGTTTGGTGAGCTTTGTTTTTATGGGATTATTACCGAGATCTGGGACCTTGATTATACCATGTTTAGGATACCGGTTTTCAAGTGTAATTGGGTTGACAATAGGAATGGCATAAAAGTTGATGACCTTAGGTTTACATTAGTTGACTTTAATGAAACTGCTCATAAATCAGATCCTTTCATTTTGGCATCCCAAGCTAAACAAGTATTTTATGTGCAAGACCAACATGATCCAAGATGGTCAGTTGTTTTGTCAACTCCTCAAAAAGATTTCTTGGATCGGGAGATAGGTGATGACCTTGTGGACAATTTTATTGAACACCATCCCTTTATAGGGGCATTGCCACAAGTTGAAGCATTTGATGTAATGGATGACTCAGATGCAATATGTATGCTAGGTGACTGTGAGGGGATTTGGATTGAAAACAAATCCTCTATGTAGCTGAATCGTAAACTTTTGATAATGATGTACGAATAAAGTATGTGGAATGGGTTGCAAATCCCACAAAACAGGTAACTTTTATTCTTTATGTTCTTTTTTTTTTCTATAGAACATTGAGTTGATTTATTTTGAAACAAAATTATCATGAAATTTTTTTTAAACATATACATAGTGAAGTTTTGGATATTTTAAACTATCAAATGGTGTTGCTAAAGTCTCTCTCTAGGCCCACTACAATTCTTGCAGTTTATTACCATGGATATTAAATTTATAATAAAATTTGGTTATGAATATTAATTTGATTTAGAGAAATGTAGGAATTAGTAACCTTTTATGTATTGTTGTTTTGATGACTTACAATTCATTTTTACTCTTACTAGAGGTATAACATTAGTAAAAGCAAGGCATGTAGGTGATGACTACTAATTTACACTTTGTAGGGTATGTGTGGTGAATACAAAAAATAAAGGGTATATGGTCTTTTGGAAAATGTAAAAACTAAAATTTAGAATTTTTTTTATTTTTTTTATTATTATAATGAGTATGCATGTTGTGTTGTCCAAACTTAATCCACAAATCAATAGTCCAAAAACCTTCAACAATTCATGTGGACCAAATGAACCTATACAAACCACGTGCTCCTTTCATGTTGATTGTTATAGGAAATTCCCATGGTAGAATTAACCCTCTTATATATAGGCCCTTGGAGTTGTCTAAGTTGATGCTATTTGGATGTTATTTTTTTATTAGTGGCATTATACATTGGTAGTATTTCATTGTGCAATGACTAGGGATTGCTTTGTCTGAAATTTTCTTTTTACAACTATTCTATGAGAAGGTTATATCTAATATTATTTTAACTAATCTTGATTAGTTTTGTTTTTGCTAACTGTCCTTTTTTTTTTTACAAGAATGGATGCAGAGGAAGGAGAAAAACCCACAAAAAAGAAGCACAGAGGAATGACACGGAAGTCAATGCTTATCAAAAATAGAAGCAAAGGGATCAAGTTGTCGATTAAGTACAATCTTGATGGCATTTTTATAGGAGAATCAGCTATTCATCTAACAAGCTACTTGGGCGTATTAGCACGCACTATGGTGCCAATAACATATAAAACTTGGCATGTTGTACCTAAAGAGTTGAAAGATAAGTTATGGGACTGCATTGAGGTAACCCTTTTTTAACTACATCAGCTTTATGCAAAACATCTATCATTCATAACCATATGAAGTTGCTAATAAGTATGATATTAATGTGTCGGCTTCTTTTTCAATAAATCAAAAAAGCAGGAGGAATTGTATGCTAACAATTGGAAAGTGCTTTCGGTCATTTAAGAGCATGCTAACTGTGAAGTATATTCTTCCTTTCAAATACCAACCAGAGCTCCTCAAAAGACCACCAATTAAATATACTTTTATTCGTGATGAAGAATGGACAATGTTTGTCAAAGATAGATTGTCTGAGAACTTTAAGGTAAAATTACAACTCTTTGCATACCTCTTATTTAAATTCATTAATTATACATTTTTAAATTTATAGGACTATCGAGAAGTTCAAAAAGAAAGAAAAAAAAACACATTTATAATCACCATCTAAGTAAGAAGGGATATGCTGGTCTTGAGGAAGAGATGGTACGCTTATACTAATTTATAGTTTCTAATTTTTTTTTATACATAATACATACTAGGGTTATATGCTCATTACATTATACATTGTCCACTTTTAAAAGATGGTTGCAAGTGGGTTAACTGAAACTATTGATCGAAGCATATTGTGGAAGAAAGCAAGGGAAAAAAAGGATGGCACCTTTGATGAAGTGGCCATACCAGTGATTGAGAAAATAGTAAGTAGACATTTTCAAACCGTAATTTCATTTATTTATAATAGCTTATTTATGATAACAAATTTGTAATTGAACTTCATAATAAACATTTGTTTTTAAGGACAAGCTATTGAAAGAGTTTGAAGAGAATGGTAGAAGTGTCAATGGGAGTAATGATATACTTGTAGAAGCATTGGGTACTCCTGAGTATAGTGGTCGAGTTAGGGCTAAAGGGAAACATCACACACCTCGTCAGTATTTTAATACTGCTGCAGATCGTGTTGTTAGGGATTTTATAGCAACATCTCAAGAAGAACAGAGAAGATTTCAGGCAGAAGTGCTAGCAAAACTCTCTCAAGTAGGAGTTGTCACTCCCCATTCAGATGTTAGTAGTTCAAACATGAAACAAAAACAACTTTTCCTACCAGAAGTAGTAGAGAAGCCAATCCGTAGAGTTGAAGATGCAACCCCACCAATGCCAATAGAACCCCAAAGCAAGGTATTTATCTAATTAAAGTTAATTTGGTGATAGAGTTTGGTCCAATAGGAGACATAATTTATGTAAATTTTGTTGTTTGAATTGAATTCACTTGTTGGTGGTAGCATACATGGTCTTTTTTTTTTTTTTTTTTTATGTGTTGCAATATAAGAAAATCAATTAGTTCTCAAAATATTATTTTACCATTTTCTGCTTTCACAAAAAGATAATATGTTGGCTATATAATTGGATCCTATGGGATTTTTATTTCATATATTACGAAACTGTTTGATAATTTGATAATTATTTTGATTTATTATGCATTACTAGCATCTTTTATTTTAAGAATAACTATTCTTTATATAACCACATAATAATTGGCATGTATCATTTCAAAATTTTCAATGTTATTTTACTTACTTCATATTTCAAATTTTTGCATGTACCTTGTAGATGGCTTTTAATCTTCACTAGTGTTAATTTGAAGATGTAGAGTTGAAGGTATGGAATAGGGAAATAATGGCTCATATCTAATAATATAACTTGATTTTATAGGTTAGAAAATGTGAGCTGGCCATGGGGACAAAGGAAAATAAAGTGGGTGGCGGAACAATTATACTTGAATGTGGTCCCTACTATCTAGTAGTTGTTGATGTTCCTTATGATGCAAGTGCACCACTTCCCATTCCTATTCCTGGACAAACTACTACCGTTGGGGCTGCAATTGGTTACCAAGTTTTGTGGCCAGCTCATTTGGTCAGCATCCATACTCTCGTGTTGGTAGGTAAATTTAATTACCAAGCTTTATTATAACCCCATATATTAACTACTTAATTTGATTTGTACCATGGTTCTTAATTATACAGGCATCTAAGAAAGGAAAGAAAGAAACAGTAAATGAAGTTGAAGTGAAATCGAAAAGTGAAAAACCACAAGATGTCAAGAATTTTGAGGCATTGGTTGGCCTTATGCTTGCAAGCTCGAGAGCACAACCTATAGACTTCCCAAATGATGTTTTTGGTGAGAGTTTCAAGACCTTCCTGATGAAAGAATATATGGACATGATTATATCATCAAAAGAAGTATCATCCAATTGTATCTTATACTACATCTGGTGAGGGATTTTATAATTTTTGAATGACTCTTGACACTCGTTTGAGGTAAAAAATTATTTACTAATGACCTATATTGATTGTTGATAACTTGTTATGTGAGGTTTAACTAGGCACTTGCATAGAAAGTTGATTGATGCAAAGCAAGTTGAACGATATGTTTTTGTCAATCCAGTATTGGTTTCGAAAGCTGGAATGGGAGAAGGAAGCAAGGAAAATAGGTCAAGAGCTATTGCAGATCGACTAAGGAATACAAAGCATGCTGAATATATGTTTATTCCATACAATCCAGAGTAACCTTTTACCCCAAATTTCAATATGGTGTATGTAAGTTAGTTTGTGATGTATTAATTTATGGATAATATGTTAACACATCTGTTTTTTTTTTTTTTCATTTTTATTTAGTTTCCACTGGGTCTTAGTGGCACTAGAGATGAAGAGAATGATTGCATATTACCTTGATCCAATGGCTTCTCAACCATGTGATGATCTTAAGGAGATAGTTAACATGTAAGTGTGTATTTGCTCATATTTTAATACAATGCATAGGGGTTGAAGAACATTATTTTTTTTTATAGGGCAATTAGAATGAACCCACCAGAAAAACAGAAAACATCAAAAAGGGAGCCAACTTGGGTCAAAGTGGTTGTAAGTACTTATTCATTTAGATTAAAATATATTGTTTGACCACTTACTTTGTTACACAAAATTAGGAAATGGATGGTTATTAATATGATCATTGGCTAGATATTAAAGAAGTAAGAATATCATTCTATTGTTTGTTGTAATTGTTGATACTTTTATCATAGTGCCCAAGACAACCGGGTAGTGTGGAATGTGGGTATTACGTGATGAGATACATGAAGGAAATCATTGCTAATCCAAACCAACTAACATCAAAGGTTTGTACTCAATTCAATTCATTTGGTTGGTCATTTTACTATGGCATTTGAGTGGTCAATTAAACTTAATGAATGGTTTATGTTACTCCAATTCAGTTTGATGGAAGAAAATCATTCAGTGAAATGGAGATTAATGAAGTTCGCTCAGATTGGATTATGCTAATGACTCAATTAATCATTACTCATGCTTGAAGGTACCCCTTGTGACCTATAGTCTAATATAACTTCCTATTATTTTAAAGATCTATTGAATATTTTGTGAATGTTATTTCTATATATAATGGATTTATTCTTAGTCATAATTTTTTGAATATCTTGGTACTCCTAGTTGGCAGTTTTTTGAATGTGGATCATCCAATGGTTGCTCCATTTCGATTGATGTGTAATTGGCAAATTGATGGATGAAGCTTAGTAGACATGGTGGGGGTCACAACCTTTCATCCTTTCCTCTACACATTCTTGTTAGTTGGATTTATTGAAATCTTAGTATTGCATTGGTACAAAAATTCTTGCATTTTGAAGCTCATTTTTGTGAAGTCTTTAGCCTTATTACATGTGTGTGTATGTATTAGGAATATGTCTATCCTCTACAAAAGCTTTTGGGTATTTGAGATCACTTGCTTTATAAATTTCTTCAATCTAAACTTGTAAAGGCCTCCTACTAAACTAATGGGCTTAAAGTCTACAATATCATGTACTTCTATTTTCTTTGACATAAAAAATAAAATAAAATAAATAGGAAGTTAGATTAAGACTTCTTATAAATTAGCCTATGGGAAAAATAACACTTTTTTCTCCCTAAATAGGGCCTCTAGAGCTTCCTTGTCTGAGTAGGATATCAACTTGAATACAATTGTAGGAAATGAACTAGTCATTTTGACATAATAGTGTAACCAAGGTCATCTTACTTTTAACCTATTAATGACTTTTATAAAAAGAACCATTTTGTCCATATGATATATATATATATATTTTTTGTTATCTTTGATGTTATTTTATTCTTTTAATCAATAAAGTGTTAGCCATGTATAATTCTTCATGGATTCATTACATGTCAGATTGAAAAATTAATTTAATAATAATGTTATAGCTAAAATTAATTTCTCTTCAGTAGCATTCCTACTTTATTTATCTCAATTATTGTATTGCCCTTGGCTACCAATCTTCTCTGAAATTAATAAGTAGTTTGAATATAATATGTTAAACAAACTTTTGAGAATCTAATTTGTTGCTAAATTGTTTATTATATATTCTTCAGGGTTGTGAGAAAGGCATAGGTCATTCTCTTCAAGACATCACTACTGTTTTTGCTTATTCAGACCCGAAAATGATTAGTGACATGAAGGACACCCCGAAGCAGTTCAAAATTTTGCCCAAAGAATTTTGAGGTAACATGTTTGGATTATTATTAGTTTTACAACATGAATTATAACATGAGCTATACAAAATCAATTATTGCATTCAGCTCAAGTTTGATATACTAACAACATATTTTGATAACCGTGGCTGCAAGGCATCATTCACTCTTGGTTAGAACATGAATGATAACAAGAGTTGGACAAAATTAATTATTGCATTTAGCCCAAGTTAAATAAAATTAAATATTGTGTTTGGGAAAGCACCGGTAATAGTTTGTTGTTGGTTTTCTTAAAATTAGAATAAGAGTTTCAAAAGTATTTCGAAATTTGGCATAACAATATTATTGGGGTTTGTTGACTTCTTCCAATATTTTGAAATGTATTGCAATGAAAGAAATATATATATTGGAAATTTAAAAAATTGGCATAGACACATTTCATTTACAAAGTTGTTTTTTATTAACTATTTGTCAATACTAATATGTAACCCTTTCAATTATTTTTGCAGATTGAGCATCTAGAAAGTGAGTTGCAACCATCTTTATGCACTTTGAAGAAAAATGATGTAGAACTAGATGTAGCAAAGGACCATGAACAACTCAATGTTGAAGAAGTTGTAAAATTTCTGGTTTATTAGACAACTTTAACTTAATTTAATGCTAAACAAATTCATAATTACTTATGTATGATGTTAATAGGTAAATTTTACTAGTATTGCTACTTTTTGTCTATGCAGTTTCTTAAATTAATTTTTTATTTTTGAATTAATTGTTTGTGGAAACTTATAAAACAGGGCATAATTAGGACATTAATTTCCTTTTCTGGCATATTACAATTTCAAATGAGAGAATATGATGCTTTTTAAAAGTATCATGGTAATTAGATAAAGGCAGAAGATGACGCTTTTCATAAGTGTTAAGGTTAAGGATACCAATAAAATGATGCTTTTCATAAGCGTCAACGTTGAGGATCCAAGAAAATGACGTTTTTTTAAGCGTCAACGTTGAACATGCCATATAATGACACTTATTACGAGTGTCAATGTTGTTCCTACCTATACAATGACACTTATTACGAGTGTCAATATTGTTTCTACCTGTACAATGACACTTATTACGAGTGTCAATATTGTTTCTACCTGTACAATGACACTTTATCGAGTGTCAATATTGACATGAATGAAATTATAAACATATGATGACACTTAAAAAGCGCCAAGGTTTAAAATTATGACACTCACTATGAGTGTCATTGTTGAGCTGAAAATAATATGGCACTTCTAAAAAGCGTCAACAAATGGCAATTTATAAGATGACAGTCTAAAATACGACGCTTTTGAAAAGCGTCATCTTATATCTATCTTGACGTTTAAAAAACATCATCTTTTGACATTTTCCTTGTAGTGAGTTGATCGAATGATCATATACGAGGTCAATAAAATGCATAAGATGATGTTATCAAGCAATGTGTGTGAGGAATGTCCCCATCCTTGGCAAAGGGAAATGGTTGAGCAAGTTTTTGAAAATCAGTTGAATTCCTTCATTCAAGAAAGGTAGCCTTATACACCACTGTACAATTAGTACATTTACATTATACACTAAGTGTAAATACCTTGCACATTTAGACAAATTCCATAGACCTAAAATGCAATGTGTGCATATGAATGAGTTAATCATATTTTCATTGTTATGTCTTAGGGAAAAAGGGAAAAATTGAACCCAATCCATGTTCCTATTCATCATTAGTGGGGTAGGTAATTGAATGAACATGTATGAGGTTAAAAAAATGCATGAGATGAGTGTGTCATCAAATAGTGTGTGTGAGGAATGTCCCCTATCCTTAGCAAAGGGAAATAGTCGGCAAGTTTTTTAAAATAAGTTGAATTCCTTCAAGGAAGATGGTCTTCTACACCCTTATACAATTAGTACATTTACCTTGTACACTTAATGTAAATACCTTGTACACTTGCATAAATTCCATATACCTAGTAGTGAATATGTACATATGGGTGGGTTAATCATATTTCCATTTAGTTGGTTCAGAAAAAAGGGGATAAATTGATAATGCATAGATAATGTGTCCGCATAGATGTGTGAATCATGTTTCCAATGGTTTAGCTTAGAAGAAAGTGGAAGACTTAAAAACAAATTTTTTCCCCCAAACATCATTAGTAGGGTAAGTATTCAAATTTTCATATGTAAGTTAAATAAAGTGTATAAGATGGGTGCATAATAAAGGAATGTGTGGTATGAGAGTGTGAAATCCTTTGATGACAAGAAAAAAAAAAGGTTTAGAATTAATTGAAATTCTGCATAAAGGACAAGCTTGTACGCCTTTTGTACAATTAGTACATTTACCTTATATGATTAGTATAACATTTTTGTACAATGGTGCAAATTCCATACAC
The DNA here is from genome assembly GCA_037355405.1 of Vitis amurensis. Classification (NCBI taxonomy): domain Eukaryota; kingdom Viridiplantae; phylum Streptophyta; class Magnoliopsida; order Vitales; family Vitaceae; genus Vitis; species Vitis amurensis. Next base: position 12,636,092 of record CM074678.1, read on the forward strand.
ATACCCTTGGGAACCTTGTACAACCCATATCCAATTAGCTCAAATGTTTTGTATAGTTAGTACAAATGTCTTGTACATTAATGAAAATATAAATAAGTACTATATAAAATGTTTATTAAAATGTGTAAATAATATTTCATGTGATTTGGTGTGAGAAAAAAAGATAAGGAAAATGAAAACAACCACAAAAACCATTAAAAATATTTTGTGACTTATGTGCACACATGTTAATTTCATTTCTTTTACATTTGCTCATAATGTACAAGGAATTTGAACTATGTGCACAAGACATGTATAAGGCACCATATATTGAACTATTTTATTTTTTTCTTCATTTATATTGTTTGTATTTCATCCAAACCCACTTCAAGTAAATATGATGAAAATTAATTTGATATGTATGCAAGTGTGTAAACAATGTTACATCTAGTTTGATATATAAATAAATAAATAAACAAGAAAAATGAAGATAAAGTAAGATAATACATTATTTATAAATTTTTTTTTATTCAATTTTAAACTTCTTTTATAAAACAAATATTTTTATTATCGAATGAATTTTGCAATAAAATTTAATTTCAAAAAAAAAAATCAAAACACTTCTTTTGAATTAAATCCTTTTATTGTTAAATCCTTGATACAATAAAATCAAAATTATAAAATATCTATTTTAATTGATTTATAAAATTCACATTTAATAAATTTATTTTAATAATTTTATAACTTTTATTTCATATTTATCCATTTTACAATTAATATTTTTGTTATTAAATAATTTTATTGTGAAATTTATCTTTTTAAAATTAAATTGTTTATCCTTAGTTCTTTCATGTAATAAATAAATATTTTAAATAAAAAATATTTTAATTTATGTATGAGAATTACACTAAATCAAAATAATTTTTAAATTGAGTTATATTGAAATTATTATTCTTTTATTTTTAGTTATCTAATATAATAAAATTAAAATTCAAAATAAACTCAACTTTCTTAGCTCATAAGAATTATTTTTTTATTAAATGATTGATAAAAAACTAAAAATTATTATTCTATATTTTTTTAATAATTTGATATAAAATAAAAGAGAAGATGAAATTAAATAATACACTATTTTTATTTATTGTAAATTATATATTTTAAAAATATAAAATATCATTACTTAATCTCCCATTACTAAATTGTTATCCTCCAAAATTTAATATAAATACAATTTTATTTAGTTGTTGATGGAAAAAAAGGCCTCCAACAAGAAACTTACAACAAGTTTTTATCCTCTTTGTACACCCTAAATTAAACATCACAATTAAATACATAAATCCAAGGTTAAAAAATCTAACTTTGGTACACCACATGGGATCATAAAATTCTCCCTCCAACCACTCTATTTTATGTATTAAGTGACATGACAACTCGGAAGGTTATTTTGTTCTCTTTATAGTTTACATCCTTTCTATCAATTATAGGACTCCAAATGGACGTTGGGCCAATTAACAACAAGTGGATTCTCTTCAGCACAATTCTCCCTTTTTTCTGCCCATCTCTCTTTTGAGTTTGGTAAGGCCCAAATGGCTGACACCACACCTACTCCCACCATGATGCCAGCGACAGACTCTCGCTTTTAGAGATGCCAATGCAACCTTTAACTCCATTGGAGCCAATCACCACACTATCCCGTGACAAGCTTCCATATTAGCTTCCACAACTCTCATCATCTACTTCTTTCTCTTTAGTACCCACTATCAAGAGGGACTCCGCATATAGCTACCACCCACCTCCCCTCTCTCTTCTCTTCTTCTTCCTTCTTTTTCTTTGTTCTTTTTTATTCTCTCCTCCTCTTCCTCATCTCCTCGACAGTCCTCTCATAATCACACTCTTTTTCTCTTTTCCTTTTCCTTTTCTTTCTTCTTCCTCCGTCTCCAACAGCATTCACGACCACCTTTATCACTATTATTGTCGCCGTCGATGACATCACTATTATCACTATTATTGTCGCCACTGTCCCCTCCTCCATGTGACTACCATCACTAAGACCCACACTTCCATTACCGCTACTTCCACACAACTCCACAATCACCCATTCGTCGGGCTACTCTTGTCCGGATTCGTCGTCGTCCACACACTGTTGCACCACTCCATTACCACCGTCAGTCACCACTGACATCCACAACATTGCCATCACCACTCTCGTTGGCACCTGCCTTTCCTCTCCATGACATTTCAAGAGACGTAGGTAAGTTTCCTTACAGTGCATGTTTTCTTATATGGCCTTAAGACTTATTTGCATATTGTGGCCTGGTTTTTATCATTGATGCGGATTCTAGGCTTCATTAGAATTGGATTTCAATTATTCAATTGATTTATTGTTTTGGGTTTGCTCAAAAATTCCATTATTTTGGGCTTGGACTTAGAGTTGGGCTTTGAGCTCGATTTGTTTTCCGTGTCCCTTGATTGTTTTGCACTTTTCATTTGGCTCAGGGGCATGACTTCATTGTAATTGGGTTTTGAATTATGTTGTTTGAGTTGGGCTTAATTTTGGAGTTTGTTTATGGGCTATTTGACTTTGTGGCCTTCAATAGTTCAACTCTACATAGGCTTTGGGCTTGATTTCCATTATTATTTGGGCTTTTCATAATGATATAAATGTATATATAAACTTAAACCATTTTTTACAAAATCAATTTTTTTTTCCTTAAATTGAAACCATTTTTTCTTAAAAATAAAACCTAAATCATTTTTCTAAAAAAATAAAATTGAAATCATATTTCTTAAAAAAAATAATAAAATTAAAACCACTATTCTTAATAATAAAACTAAATTCATTTTCCTTAATAATAAATCTAAGGACTTTTTTCTAACAATAATAAATTGGAATCATTATTTTGTAAATATAAATTAAACCTTTTTATTTTAAGTAAATTTGAACCGTTGATTTCAATAAAAATCGATTTCATTACTTACTAAAAAAAATATATAAAAATCATTTTTAATTGAAAAGTTTCTTAATAAAAACTGAATTTTGAAACTTTTTTTTACAAACAAAATCAAACTTTTTAAATAAAATTGTAAAAATTATTTTTCTAAATAAAAATTGTAAAAGATATTTTCTTGTAAATAAAATCGATTTGGAATATATTTTTTTTAATAAAATTATAAAAAATCAAATTTTTAATTAGTTTAATAAACTAATTTGTACATTTCTCTTGTTCATTGTTTTATATATTTTGTAATATGTTGTTATTATATCATTTCATATATTTTTCTTTGCATTTGGTCATTTCCCCCTATTCATTAATTAATTAATTGAATATTCAAGTTCACTCTACTTGTATATTAGAGATTATAGGTTTACAAGCTTAATGGAATGCTATAACTATTATTCTCACTTCTTCTCAATAGTTAGCCTGACTTTGAATCCATTTTTATTTTATAAGACATGTTTTTTGAATGAGGAGTCACATTAATTCTTTCTTATTAATTTATTTTCCCATTCAAGAATAAGTAAAATAAGTGGCAAAATGCAAAAACCCAACCAGTTTTTAAAATAAAATAATTTTTTTTCCATAGAGTTCAAAGTAATGTTTTTGAGCGGGGATGTATCAATTCATATTGTGAAGAAAATGTAGGTCCACATATTGGTCTTATTTTTTAAATTATTTAATATTTTATACAAAAAAAAAAAAAAATGATTAAATTAAAAACCTTAAATGAGGATATAAAAAAATGAAAAAAAAAATTAATTTAATTAAAATTAATTAACAACTTACATATTTTTAAATTATTTAATCTATATTTAGAAAAATAAAATGAGTGAAAAAACTTTAAACGTGGATATCAAAATATTTCATTAATTTTAAATCTTTATTTTTATTGTTATTCACATTTTTTCTTCTATGCAATTTTTCCTCAAGTTTTTCCAACCATTTCTCATTAGCCTTTTTATTTTTAAAGCATCTATCACTATGTAAAATATTATTGATTCTTCTGAATGAAATGAGCCGCAGTCAAACCAGTGAACTGACGGGATCAAACTAATTTTCGATGCGACATTTTAAAATATGACTTTGTCGTCGTTGCTGACGATTTGACAATCACTTGGCAAACGATGACTAAGTAAGGATTTTGAAAACTACAGCAACTGCAAGCATATATTTAATTAGAAGACAATGGGTAGGACTCTGTACTCAACCATGGATGCTTGCAACACTGGGACTGCCCTTATGGGATCTCACAGACTTCTCTTCTTTCATCTCTTCATGATTTCCATTTCCTTCCTCCTAATATTCCCTTCTGCGACTTCATTGTGTAGAATATTTACATAATCATATAAATTAATCATACATGATTAAATGATACTAACAATAGACAATCACTATAAAGAACATACCTGTTTGAGTCATCACAAAAAAAATGATTGATTGTTGCAACCAAGTCTTCCTCTCTATGATTTTGATAACAGCTATGGTGGCTCGATGGGAAAGCAGAAAAGACCCTTTATCTAGATTAGAGAGAGGACTTAGCATAACTCAATATTGAGTTCTCATTGGGCCCTCCCATAATGGGCTTCAATGAGACCCATAGCCTACACTTGCCACTCAACTGAGCTTCTACTCAAGAGATGCAAAACCCAATCCAAAATATGATCATTAGTTAATTGGGCTCATTATACAATAGACTATCCATTAACCCGTTTTTGCAAATATAAATTATTCAATTAATGTTAGCCCATATAAAAAATATAAATTATTCAATTATTCAATTATTTTTTGAGGATTCATTAAATTCATTTTGAAATAAGACTCTCGGGTTAAGTACAGAAAAGCTTATTTTGTGTGGCCACACTTTTTTTATTTTTTATTTATAAAGAAATGATAGTCTATAAGTAGCATCTTGATAAACTTATTTGGTCTAACATGGTCTTAATATTGGATTATGATGGTCTATATGTTAATCTCAACAAACATAATTTCCCTTATAGTCACGAATATTTATAACCATATCGACATGGATCATAAACCCAGTAGTGTAGTAAGAAATCAATTCCAACATGTGATCATCATCTATATGCATTGTTTCTTATCAGTCCTCATTACAATTTACTAGCAAAATGAAATTGCAATTGCAATTTCTCAACAAAATGAAATTGCTGCAATTTCTAAACAATATGAAATTGCTTGACTTTGACAAGTCATATGTCACCAACAATGCACCACAAGATCTCAAAATAGTGGTATTTGTGACATCCAATAGAATACAACTGTAATTCTTAAGGTTCAATATCTCAAGATACCATGTTGTATGTAATTCAATTACAACATGCTATAATATCATACTTAACTATGATGATCATAATAAAAGGATTTTAATTTTGCAAGTCGCATAACAATAATGATCAATGTTTACACAAAACAATAATTGAAATAAGGGAAATCACAAAAGCTCCCACTAAACCAAAGAATCAAAAGACTTAATGACACCCATATTCACAACATGTTCCTTGAACGTTATGGGCTTTAAACCTTTAGTTAGAGGATCAACTAGCATGGACTCAGTTTTTATGTGCTCAATCACAATATCTCTTTTTTTCACTAAGTCCTTGACTGTATGGTACTTGATTTCCATATGCTTAGAACTCGTACTAATCTTATTGTTCTTAGAGTGGAACACAACTGCATTATTGTCACAATAAATCACAATGGGTCGAAAGATGGAATCAACAACTTGCAACTCTTAAATTAGATTTCTTAGCTAAACAGCTTGAGATGATGCACTACAACAAGCTACAAACTTAGCATACATGGTTAAGGATGCAATAAGGCTCCGTTTGACACTTTTCCATGAAATGGCTCCACTAGCTAACATAAAAATGTATCCTAAAATAGATTTACAATCACCAGAACAATCACCAAAATCAGAATCTGAGTATCCAACTATCTTGAGATTATCCACTCTTCTATACACAAGCATAAAATCCTTCGTTCTTTGTAGACATCTCATGACTTTCTTTGTAGCAACCCAATGATCATGTCTAGGGTTCGATAAATATTTACTAAGAACATTAACAATGAAGACGATATCAGGTCTCGTACATACTTGTGCATACATCGGCTACCAATGGCACTAGCATAAGGAATGGTCTTCATGGCATCCTTTTCCAAATCATTCTTTGGACATTGTTCATTACTGAGTTTATCTCCCTTCACAACAGGTACATCACCTGCTTTGCACGTCTGCATATTGAATCTTTTAAGCACACGATAGATATAGGCTCTCTGAGATAGTCTAAGGAGGTTTTGAGATCTATCATGATAAATCTCAATACACAGCACAAAAGATGCTTTTCCAAGATCCTTCATGTTAAAATTAGCAAACAAAATACGCTTGGTATCATTCAAGAGATTCACATTGCTACTAGCAAGTAGAATGTCATCGATATAGAGAACCATGAAAATGTACTTGCTCCCATTGACTTTCATGTAAATGCACGGATCAAACATGTTCTCTATAAAACCAGAAGATGTCACAATTTTGTCAAATTTTAAGTACCATTGACGAGAAGCTTGCTTGAGACCATAAATTGACCTTTTCAATCTACATACCATGTTCTCTTTTCCATTTTCCTTAAATCCTTCAGGTTGTGACATGTAGATCTTCTCACTCAAAGCACCATTGAGAAAAGCTATCTTGACATCCATCTGATGAAGCTCTAAGTCAAAATGAGCTACCAACGCCATAATTAGCATAAAGGAATCTTTTGTAGAGATTGGTGAGAAAGTCTCTGTGAAATCAATGCCCTCTCGTTGTGTATACCCTTTAGTAACTAACCAATCCTTATATCTTTCAAGATTTCCTTTGTTGTCTCTTTTGGTCTTGTATACCCATTTGCATCCAATGGGTTTATATCCTTTGGGAAGATCAACAAGTTCCCAAACATCATTGTTTGACATAGACTACATCTCATCTCTCATGGTAATCAACCATTCATTTGCCTTATCACTACTAAGAGCTTCACGATAAATAGTAGGGTCCACTTCTTCTCCAATGTCATACTCTCCCTCTCCAAGGTAAACATAATAATCATTAGATAAGGCAGGTCTTCTAGTTCTTTGTGATCTCCTCATTTCCACAGGAGGAATCTCATCCACAATAGGGTTTATTTTGGTAGTGTGAAATTGACTGTAGCAACTCCTTGTTGAATCTCAGAATCAAAAGCTCCAACATCAAGGTTAATGTTTGAGACTGGCAAAGGTAAAGAAATAACATCCATGGGTTCCATTTTTTCATCGGATTGAGAGGGTATACTATCAACAACATCTAACTCTAAAAACTTTGCCACTTGAGACTCAATAACTCTAGTGCCACGAGTCGAACAATAAAACTTGTATCCTTTTGAGTGACTAGGATACCCAATAAAGTAGCACCTAGTAGTTCTCGAATCCATCTTCTTTAAGGATCATAGGATTTCACCTCAGTTGGACATTCCTATACTTTAAAATGATTCAAACTGGGTTTTCTGCTTGTCCATAGTTTAAACGGTGTTTTAGGCACAAACTTACTAGGAACACGGTTTAGAATGTAGGTTGTTGTTTTAATGGCTTCACCCTATAAGTATTCTGGCAAATTTGATCTACTTATCACGCTCTTCTTCATTTCCATAAGAGTGCAATTGCGCTTTTTTGCCACACCATTCTGTTCAGGACTACCAGGCATAGTATATTGAGCAACAATATCATTATCTTGTAAGTACCTTGCAAAAGGTCCCTTTCGTTGTCCAGTATCACCATGCTTCCCATAATACTCACCACCTCGATCAGATCTTACAATCTTGATGACTTTCCCCAATTGTTTCTTAACTTCAGTTTGGAAGACTTTGAACATTTCAAGAGCATCTACCTTTTCTTTGATCAAATATACATAGCCATATTGGGAGAAATCATCAATGAATGTAATGAAGTACTTGTTGCCACACAAGGTAGTGGAATAAGGTCCACTAATGTCTGTATGAACAATCTCCAACAAATTTTGATTGCGAGTTGCACCCTTTTTCTTATTCTTTGTCATTTCACACAATCAACACAAATTTCTAAGTCATCAGAATCAAGGCGGGGGAAGAATCCTAAAACTAATTAAGTGTTCTACTCGTTCTTTAGAAATGTGCCCCAAACTCTTATGCTATAACAATGAAGATATTTCCTTAGTCAAGGGTCTTTTAGCAACACTGTTTTCAACATTGTAAGAACAAATAGATAACAACGACAATCTATAAATCATGTTAGATAAAACACAATTACCAATCACTTTAGAGTCATAAATCACATCAACTTTTTTATTTGCAAAAGTGAAACTATATCCAGCTTTGTCAAGTACTGAAAGGGAAATTAAACTCCTTCTAAACGAAGGTACACAAAAAACATTGTCCAAAACAAGTTGAAAACCAAAATCTAATTCTAGAACAACAATCCCAATATGCTCAACATCAATCCCGATGTCACTGCCAACTTTAAGCTTTGACTCTTTTTCACTTGGCTTCCTCAGATTTCTTATCCCCTGTAAAGAAGTTGCAACATGAACAACAACACCACTGTCAAGCCACCATGAATCTAAAGAAACGTTAACTAAATTAGATTCAAAATAGACATAGGTAGACAACATACCATGTTCCTTCTTTTTCTTCTCTAGCCAATTCTTAAATTTAAAGCAATCAACCCTCTTGTGACCCTTTTTGTTGCAGCGATAACACTTAAGGTCTGTGTTCTTGGCATTTCCATTTCCATTCTTCTGCTTCTCACTCCCACTCTTCTTGAAATTCTTGCTTTTCTTATGACTGTGGAAGTTGAGCTTTCTAGCCTTTTCAACTCTCTTTTGATTATTCAATTTTCCAAGAGCAATGAGATGAGCAGATTCATTCTTTTCTCTTTTTAGCTTTTCTTCCTCAACCACACACTTAGTGATCAGGTCATTCACACCCCAAGACTAATTAAGGGTGTTGTATGCGGTCTTGATTTGACTGAAAGAAGATGGTAGAGTATTGAGGGCTTGATGAACAATAAACTTATCGGGAATGGGAATGTCTAGTGCTTTCAATCTAGTATGAAAATGCACCATTTTTAGGATATATGATTACTACTCAAAAAGTGATATTTCATAGCTTTTAATTAACTCTTTTAAACACTTTTGAGTAGTAGTTACCACCTTTTAACTCAACTGGCATGTTAAGGACCCTTGCAATCAATTCTAATAAAAAATGTGTTAAGTTTTGGTGTTTTGATAGCTTTTTTATCACCAAAGCAATATGAGATTGAGGAGAGTTCTTTGGAATCCATGCAAGGAGTATACCCGGACAGGGAGTCCGGATACACCATCGGAGGGCGTCCGGACCACATATCCAGATAGGAGTTGCACCCGGCTGCCGCCATTTGCACCCAGATGCGCACCGCCATTTGCACCCGGCTGCCGCCATTGCATCCGGTTGCCGCGCACTTCCACCCGGATGTTCACATTTGGAATTCTGACGCCGGATAGAAAAGGAGAGCGTTTCAACTTCTCCGGATGGACGAATCCGGATCATCTGATAACCGTCTACCCGGATGGGAGAACAGCCATTTTGCATAGTGCTGCGGTGTTCTCCTAAAGCTTCCTGATATTTGCCACCGACATTTTGGGATATTTTGAGATATTTTGCTTTAGATATTTGTTGTCTAAATCCCCAAAATCTCCTTGTAATCCAGCAATGATAGGATTCCTTAGTTATTAAGTTTGGAAAAAGGGTGAATAAACCCTTATATATAGTTTGTAATTTCCTTTACACAAGATATCGAATATATTATCGATCAATACAGAGCACTTGCTCTGCTTTTCATATATTTATGTTTTCTTGTTATTTTACTTTCTAGCCAATCAAACTCTGAGGATTTTTCCTCAGAGGATGGGAGGCTAGGTTTTTCGTCTCTTGGAGTAAAGAAAGCTGGGTAAGTTTCCACATGCATAAATTGGAAGTTTTGTTGTTTTAGTTTTTAATGAAGAGAAAGTGTAACCCGTTAATGGTTTTTACCTTTTTAGTTAACTTAAAACGCCTTTAAATCACCTGGGCCAACACTTGATAAGGCAAGTGATCTCCATCCATTGAGATGCACTAGTTTATCTCTTGCGAGCCTTTGGGAGGTGGTTTGAAGGTAGGATTTTCTTGCGAGCTTTTGACGGAAAATCCAAGGTTAAATATCACCTTGAATGGCAAGTGCTAGGTGAGAAGTATGAGCCATTGCAAGATGCATCAGTGAGAGGGATTTAGCGTTGAAACCATTAATGGCAAGCATCTGTATCACACCGGTTAGAGAATTAACTATATGTTAATTCTCTAATGCGAGGAAAAGAAACAAGTGACCGAAACTCTCCTTTTTGTATGAGGAACCTGAGCCTAGTGATCTAAACTCCAAGAAACACTTTTTCTTTGTAAGTAAAATCAGTTAGTATTTTTGGTTAGTTTAAAACCAAACCTTTTTCATTCAAACATCTTTATGTTTTCTTTTAAAGCTAACCTTGAAATGAAAAGGCACCAATTCAGCTTTGAATTAATATCAATTGTGAAGTGAAAACCCATCCCAGTGAACGATCCTAGAGCCACTATGCTATAGTAGCTTTGTCTTTGCTACCCTAGTTCATGGTGTAATAGGTTATAAATTTTGTTGATTACTCCCGCAATCAAGGATACCAGCTGGACACGAATCAGCTGAGACACCGATTGGGCACGAATCAAATGGCGCCGCTGCCGAGGATGGTGCCACTTTACAGTGATATGACCTCTTCAGAGTACTTGTGATCTTCATCACAAGTTTGGTGATTTTTCTTTTCCTTTTACTAACTCTTTTTATTTATTTATTTTTCTTTGTTCATATTTTAGTATATCTTTTATTTAGCTTTTAGTTAATCTTAAATAATATTCTTTAGAATTTTATTTTCTTTTATTTTCTGTTGTTTTCTCTGTTTTTAATTCACAAATTGCTAGTTGTGCATGCCATATTGAATACGAGATAGCAGAGGAAGCCATGAACTTCATGAGTTATGTGGCTGAAGTTTCAAGAGAATGGGATAAACCAAATGCTAGAGATAGGGGAAGAATGACGTCTCAACCTAAAGCTAAGGGTGAGATGTATATTTTGAATGACGGCATAGACATAAAGACAGAGATTGTAGCTATGGAAAGGAGATTGGACGAGTTAGAAATGATGAATATGCAAGAAGTGCAAGCCATCTCTCAGACACCATTGCAACCTATGCCTTGTGCCATTTGTCTATCTTATGAGCACTTGGGGGAAGAGTGTCCTACCATTCCAGCCGTGAGGGAAATGTTTGGTGATTGCAACACCTACAATTCCAATTGGAGGGACCATCCAAATTTCAGCAACCTGCTCAAGCACCACAATGATTCATGCCCAATTGGTGTCTCAGTTGATTCGTGTCCAGCTGGTGCTCCTTGATTGAGGGAGTAATCAACAAAATTTATAACCTATAACACCATACACTAGGGTAGCAAAGAAAAAGCTACTATAGTATAGTGGCTCTAGGATCGTTCACTGGGAATGATTAACAAGCAATCAATGATACCAATTCCAAGTGAATTGGTCGTGTTTCATTTCATGGTTAGCTTAAGAAGTAAAACACAAACTTTGATTGGTAAAGGTTTAGACTTAAACTAACTAACATAACAGAAGTTTGGAATAACTTAGGAAGAAAAGCATTCCTTGGAGAATTAGGTTCACTAGGGTGGTTCCTCATGCAAAAGACATAGCTCCGGTCAGATGGTTCCTTTCCTCGCATTAGAGATTCAACATATAGTCAATTCAACATATAGTCAATTCTCTAACCAGTGTTGTACAGATTCATCATTCAATTAGATTTCACTTTAATTCTCTCACTGATGCAACTTGCAATGGTTTAAGCCTCTCACTAAGCCTTAACCATTCAAGGTGATCCTTAACCTTGGATTACCCGTCAAAAGCTCGCAAGAGATAAATAATGGATGTCTCCTAGGAGTCCAAAAGCTTACCAAGTGTTGGCTATTCTAGAAAATCCTACCCTGAAGTCACCTACCAGGGGCTCGCAAGGGGTAAACTAGTGCATTTCCATGGTTGGAAATCACTTACCTTACCAAGTGTTGGCCCAGGTGACTCCAAGGTGTTTTAAGTTAACTAAAAACATTGAAATCACTAAAGGATTTCACTTCCTTTTCATTACTAGCTAAAACCACAAAGCTTTGCATTCTTGCACTTGGAACCTTCCCCGACAACCTTAGCTCCAAGGAATTAGAGGTTTAGTTACTCATTCTCTGGGGAAAACTCCTCAGAGAGTTCATAACTTAGTAATAAATAAAAAATACAAAGTGAGAAGGTAAGGCGAAGAGAAAGAACTAAACTTTACTTGCTTACCCAAACTTTTCTGGAAGGATCTCCTCTCTGAGAACAGGCTCCCGAGAGGTTTATATATGAACATAATATAAAACTAATTATTACATAGATATTTAGTCTTTTTACTAACTTAAGAGCTAAGGAATCTTGTAATTGGAGGCTTACAAGGAGTATTTTGGGATTTAGACAACAAAAATCTAATGGAAAATATCTCCCAATGTCGGTAGCAAATATCGGGAGGCTTCAGGAACCATTTCGCAGGAGAAAAATGGTGTCTGCGAGATTTCGCAGACACTCAAGAGGGCTGCGAAATATTTTCGCAACACCAAGCTATCTTCACAGGGGTGCAAAGTTGGCTTCCACCTTGAGGTTCACAGCTTCCTTCTCGCGGCATAAATCGGGCAACGTCAGAAGGAGATACATCACACTGTACAAAAAGGCTGCGGAATCACTTCGCAACAAAAGGGTGATTTCGCAGCACTTTGCAAAATGCTTCCTTCAGCTCGGAGTGATTGGCTTGTAATGGCTGCAACTTCTTCGTTTCAACTCCGAATTGTGCACCGTTTGAAGCATTGGATTTTTGACTTCCCAAGATTTGAAATAGTATATAGCATGCATCATTTGGACTTCAGAAAGTGCTCCAAAAGTGGCTGCTACCACTGTCATCAAGAATATGCTTTATGGCAGATTCTCTTTGCTTTTTCTCCTTGCAATCCGGATTTACTCTTGGCAAATGACTTCTAAGCTTTGCCCAAGATTCCTCACAGCTCTCCTCAGTCTTGACTTGCTTTGATGATCAAAATACTAACAAAAACACCAAAACTTGCACAAAGTGATTAAAATTGCTTTAAAGGATCCTTAACATGCCAATTGAGTTAAAAGGCCTAAACTACTACTCAAAAGTGTTTAAAAGGATTAATTATAGGCTATCAAATAGCACTTTTTGAGTAGTAATCACTCCCCCCCAACCGACATATTGCTAGTCCCTTAGCAATATAGGAGAGAAAAATGAAAATAAAAAGCAACCTATACTAAAATTTACAACATCATGCTGAAAGAAAATAATTCTCAAGTGGCATGATGATCTAATTCTCACATGAAGCATTAAATAAATACAAATCCAAATCTCAACAAGAGCCATAACAAACTATGCTAAACACTGTCAATCAAGGGAATGCATTATGCAAACTGAAGTTTTAAAATCATTTCCACTTTCAAAGAACCAAACTTTAATCTTCCACAAAAATCTATGTGTATTGGTTCCTTAGCTTCCGAGAATAATATGCTAAACTAGTCTCTCCCCCCAACCTATCTCTTTTCAATACTTTAGCAATTTGACCAAAATCAATAAGAAAAGAACACACCTTTTTTTTTTTTTTTTTTTTTTTTTTTTTTTTTTTTTTAAGGCAGCTTTATGGGTACTCTTTCTGAATTGTCCATGTAATGGGGGTCCATCGATGACTCCCAACCAATTAAGGTTTAGGGCACCAAGTTTTAAGGATCTTTCAACCACTAACTCCTCAGATTTTTCCCCGGACTTTTAAGAATGAATTTCTAATACCCAAGCATCTACCATATGCTAACTCTACCTATTCACCCTTATAACGAGCATTGAGGTCGGTGACTCCCAACCAATTAAGGCTTAGGGCACCAGGCTTTAAAGATTTTCACCATATACCCCTCAGACCTTGCTCGGGTTTCAAGGCAAGCAAACAACTTTCTTTATTTCAAAGGCTCATTGGCCTTTTTTGAAGTGTTTCAATTTTTATCAAATGAGGTCAAATATACCAAGTCTCAAAATTATCCTAAGTCAAGAGGGAAATAGTTTTCATCTTATAATCGGAATCTAATGTGCACAGTGTGTGAATAGCTTAAAGTAGAAGAACTAAATTCAATTTTAGTAGAAGCTTCAACAATTGAACCACTTTAGTGAGCATAATCCATACTCTAAGCCAAATGAAAAAACAACAGTTCAATTTCTCTTGGTTTAATTTGAAAATTTTTCCTCAAAATTCATAGAGAATAGAGTAAAAAGAGTAAAAAGTAAAAACTACAACTAATTAACCAATATAATTGCAATAGCAAAAAGATTTAGCATACTTCCTTCCTCATTCCCCCCAACCGAACTGAGCATTGTCCTCAATGTGATATGAGTGACTGTAATTAAAGGGAGGAAGTGGTACCTCCTGGCTGATATCAAATTCGAATATTGATTGGGGAAAACCACATGTTTCAAAAAAAATAGAATATGTGAGAAAAGGAAATAAGGATAACTTAATGCTAAGTGTTAACAAGAAATATTCAACTTGTATTACTTTGAGTTCATTTGATTACAAGGCAAAAGACAAGTAACATAAAGAATCCCAAATATAGTACCAAAATACTGGGACTTCTTTTCAACTAAAAAAAAATGAAATACATAAAAATATTAGATATATAATAGTCTGATGAGTGGGGTGGTGGGGCTAGGCAGATGGGTCTGCCTCTTCAATAGGTGCATCAGCTGGGGCTTGGGACTCTGGAGGATGAGACTCTGAAGGATGAGAGTGTGGCACTGCTGGAGTAGAAGTGGAGGGCTCTACAGCTTGTGGCAGATCGAAATGGACTTGGAGTTGCCTTAAGATGGCAGCTTGTTGAGCCTGAGTGGCCAACATCTGCTCTTGGCATGCTCTGATGGCTGCCATCTCTTGAGCAAGACTGCTCTGAGAAGCTGTGAGAGTCTCCAATGCACGGCACAACTCTCGATATTTAGATATAGGAATGGCCATCCTTGGCTCAGCTGATGTGGATGGTTGAGATGAAGTGGGAGCAATTTGGTGGAGCTCTAGGAATGGCGGGAGCAGCAACTGTTATACCCTCAGGTATATGTCTTGGGGATGCTCTCCTTGCAGCTGGTTGAGGCTGCTCAGGCTGATCAACTTTGTAGGCCGTCATGTTGTTCCATTTATCAAGAGTGAATGGCTCACGACAAATTCGCTTTCTCTCCAGCTGAGGCTCAGAAGGATATCCCAAGTGCTCCAGAATTTGGCATAGCAGCCTTGGAAAAAGTAGGGGAATGCAATCAGCTCTCTGAAGCTTCTTTTTGTGCACCTTCTCTTCGAAATAGAGAAGGGCTGCCAGGATCAGATGATGAGGCCCAAAGAAAAATCCTTCTGACATCTTGTAAAGAGCTTCCAGGAGGACTCCCCTTCTTTGGGTCCAATGCTGCAATGGATAGATATTATGACACAAAAAGGCATCAATCAAAAACATGACTGGAGGAAGCTCTCCCCTCAGCAGATGTGATCGATTTGCAGCTCCTCTGGAAAGGGTGCGCACCATCTCCAGCTCAGTAGGATTGGTCCAAGCTCTAAAATTATTGAATTGGGTTGGCTCAAAGGGAATTTGCAGGGCTTCAGCAATATGGCGTGCTCCCAATATGCCATGTCTCCCATCGATAGTGAAATGAATCAAAGTTGGATTCCTGATCTCTTTGGTTGTCATAGATTGGTAGAAATCCGTGGCTATCCGGGGGTAGAAAAAATCTCTTGGAGCTAGCAGATGCTCCATATGGTACCTCCTCAGTAGCTGGAATGATTGGGCAAGCTCCGGCCTCACTCTGAATGCCGCTAAGTCAAAGCATAGCTCGGAATGGAATGGCCGAGTTCTACAATCTAAATTTCCCTCAATTGGGGGCTGGGCTAGCATTGGCCTCCTGATTACTTCTTCAGGAGCTACTTCAGCTGCAATTTGGGGCTCGGGAAGTGGCGCTTTAGGCTCCTGAGATTTTTCTTGCGGCGCCGGAGATGGCACCGGCGATTGAATTGGCGAGGGAACTGGAGTTGGAACTGGTGAGGATACCGGAGATGGAACCGGTGACGGCTCTGGGGACTGCTCAGTCAAATTGATGGGTTCTGAGCTCTCAACCCTTGGCCTCTTTTGCAATGGTCGACCTCCTGACCTGGTTAGATATCGTCTTGTCGGCGGCTTTGGCGGCGCGGTCTTCACCGGAGGAGGAATTGGTCTTGACGGCGAAGGCTCTGGAGCAGAATGTGGAACTGGCTCATTTCGCAGACTCTTCTTGCGGTTCGAAGGAGATGAAGACTTAGCCCCTCGTGTTCGCGCCATTTCAGGCTATCGAACTTTGGCCGACGTTGCTGATCGGAGGCTTGGACGGCGAGGCTCACTGAAGAAGACGAACAGTTTGCAAGAATGGCACTCTGATTTTTGAAACCCTTTTCGCAGCTCAAATGACCGGTATAAATAGGAAAAACGGAAGCTTAAGGGTCAGTTTGAGTTTCGCAACAAAACGCCAACTTCGCAGCAAAATGCCATTTTCGCAGCAACTTCGTAGTGCGTTTCGCAGCTGCGAAATGAGAGTTCCTGTGTTGCGAAGTGGCACTCGTGTGCCAAAACCACTTTCGCAATTGCGAAATACCCTGTGGAATGGGACTTTTGGTGCGAAATGATGCTTTTCCTCTTCGCAATGTGTTTCGCAGCTGCGAAACTGATGCTCCTGTACTGCGAAGTAGCACTCGTGTGCCATTTCCAATTTCGCAATTGCGAAAATTCTCGCAGAGAATCCCAAAGTGTTGCGGAATGGTTTGGCAACAAAATGCTCATTTCGCAGAAGTTTCCTTCACTCTGCGAAATTTCGCAGAGCTCTGTTTTTCCCCTGTTTTTGCTCTGTTTTTGCGCCAATTTCGATCCGATTTTTTTTCTTTCAATTTCCTTGAAATTTATTCCACCTGGGATAATTCAAAACGATTAAAACACACCCAAAAACATGATTTAAGATCAAAAACTAAGATCAAATGTATGGAAAAAACTTGAAAATTTACAAAATTTACAAAAATTTTGGACTGTGGTAAAACCACGTCCAACAAACCCTTTTTCACTTAGGCTTTTTGAGGCTCAAGGAGGTTGATTGCCTCCTTTTCTGGTTTGAATGACTCCATGAATGGCTTGAGATGATATCCATTGACTCTAAAGCTATCCTTGCCATTGGAATTCAATAATTCCACCACTCCATTGGAATATACTCGGTGAATAATGAACGGGCCTATCCACCTTGACTTGAGCTTCCCAGGAAAGATATGGAGTCTTGTGTCATACAGTAAAACTCTTTGCCCTTGTTGGAGATGAGTTGATCATGCCACTTCTTCATCCTCTGTTTTGCAACTTTGGAATTGATATAAGCATCATTTCTTAATTCCTCCATCTCATTAAGGTCTAGAAATCTCTTTTCTCCGGCCTTGATCAAGTCCATGTTCAGCTTCTTTATTGCCCACCAAGCTTTGTATTCAACTTCCACAGGGAGATGGCATGCTTTACCATAGACAAGACGATAGGGAGACATCCCAAGAATAGTCTTATAAGCTGTTCTATATGCCCACAATGAATCATGAAGCCTAATAGACCAATCTTTTATGTTGGAATTCACCACTTTCATCAAGATGTTCTTTATTTCCCTGTTAGCTAGCTCAACTTGCCCGGAAGTCTGAGGATGGTAAGGTGTAGCCACCTTATGCTTCACTCCATACTTAGATAACAAAGCTTCAAAAGGTTTATTGCAAAAATGAGCACCTCCATCATTGATTATGGCTTTGGGCACCCCAAATCTTGAGAAAATGTTCTCTTTAAGAAACTTGAGAACCACCCTGTGATCATTTTGTTTACAAGGAATTGCCTCAACCCACTTAGAAACATAATCTACCCCCACCAAGATGTAAGAATTACCAAAAGACATTGGAAAAGGTCCCATGAAGTCAATGCCCCATACATCAAATAACTCAACTATCAGAATGGGGTTCATAGGCATTTGATTTCTTTTTGTTAGCTTTCCAAGCCTTTGGCATCTATCACAACTCCTACACATGATGTGGGCATCTTTGAAAAGAGATGGCCAAGTAAACCCTGATTGCAATACCTTCATGGCTGTTTTCTGAGAGGCAAAGTGGCCTCCACATGCATTCTCATGACAATGAGATAGAATCCCTTCTTTGCTCATCTTCGAGGACACATTTCCTAATGATCTGATCTGCACAATACTTAAAGAGAAAGGGCTCTTCCCAATAATAAGCATGAATTTTGGCATAGAAGTGCTTCCTGTCCTGTGCATTCCACTCACTTGGAATTTCACCAGTCACTAAATAATTAACAATATGAGCATACCAAGGAGTTTTCACTAGGAACAAGAGTGATTCTTCAGGAAAATCATCATTGATGGGCAAGGGATGGGAATTATGTGCTATAACTAACCTTGACAAGTGGTCAGCTACCACATTCTCCATTCCTTTCTTATCTTTGATTTGAAGATCGAATTCTTGTAACAAAAGAATCCATCTAATCAACCTTGCTTTTGCATCTTGCTTTGTCAATAAATACTTCAAGGCTGAATCGTCAGTAAAGACAATGATGAAAGACCCCACTAAATAAGCTCGAAATTTGTCCAAAGCAAATACCACAGCTAACAATTCTTTCTCTGTAGTTGTGTAGTTCCTTTGAGCTTCATTTAGTGTTTTACTTGCATAGTAAATCACATAGGGCTTCCCATCTTCCCTTTGGCCAAGCACAGCTCCTATAGCAAAGTCATTGGCATCACACATCAGTTCAAAAGGTAATTGCCAGTTAGGGGCTCTCACTATTGGAGTTGTTGTTAAAAATTTCTTCAGTTGATCAAAGCTATTCTGACACCTTTCATCCCATATAAACTTAGTATCCTTAGCTAACAGCTCACAAAGAGGTTTTGAAAGACTTGAAAAACCTTTTATAAACCACCTATAGAAACCTGCATGGCCAAGGAACTGCCTTACTCCTTTTACAGTTGTTGGAGATGGTAATTTGACAATAAGCTCCACCTTTGCTTTATCAACTTCAATGCCTTTTTCAGAGATGATATGGCCAAGGACAATTCCTTGACGTACCATAAAATGGAATTTCTCCCAGTTGAGCATCAGGTCTTTTTCAATGCATCTATGAAGAACTGCTTCCAAATTAACCAAGCATTCCTCAAATGTACCTCCATATACGATGATGTCATCCATGAAAACCTCCATAATTCGCTCCACCATATCACTGAAAATACTCAACATACATCTTTGAAATGTAGCAGGTGCATTGCATAAACCAAAAGGCATTCCCTGTAAGCATATGTTCCAAATGGACATGTAAAAGTAGTCTTTTCCTGATCTGCCAAATCAATTTCAATATGAAAATACCCTGAATACCCATCCAAGAAACAATAGAATGGATGTCCAGAGACTCTCTCTAGCACTTGGTCAATAAATGGCAATGGAAAATGATCTTTCCTGGTTACAGCATTCAGCTTTCTATAATCAATACACACCCTCCAACCTGAAGTGAGGCGTGTAGTAATTTCTTCCCCTTTTTCATTTTGAACTACTGTGATCCCTGACTTCTTTGGTACCACTTGAGTAGGACTCACCCAAGGGCTATCAGATATAGGATAAATGATTCCTGCTTGAAGTAGCTTCAGCACCTCAGCTCGTACCACCTCTTGTAGATGAGGATTCAACCTTCTTTGAAATTGACGAATTGGCTTTGCTTCCTCCTCCATATATATATGATGAGTACAAACTAAAGGACTAATGTCTTTCAAGTCAGATATTTGCCATCCTATTGCCTTCTTACACCTTTTGAGAACTTCCATTAAACAATTCTCTTGATGACTGGTCAGAGATGAAGATATTACAACAGGACATTGATTATTTTCTTCAAGATATGTATATTTCAGCTCCACAGGTAAAGGCTTCTTGATTGAGTTTTGGAATTTCTTTTTCAAAGCATTGCCTCCTCTTCCTTATTGAACAAAGGTAGAATCTCTTCTATCTTTCTCCAACTTTGTAGAGTAGCAAGCCCAATAGGAGATTCAGAAAAACCTTCCTCAATATCCACAAGACTTTCATTCAACTTGTCTTGCATATGTTGATTACAGTGCTCCTCCACCAAAGTATCAATAATACATAGCTCTTCTGAACCTTCTTCTTCTTCCGGAGTGATTTGCTTTTTAGACATATAGAAAATATTGAGATCCAGTGTCATATTACCAAAAGTGAGTTGCATAAGCCCATTCCTGCAGTTGATGATTGCATTTGAAGTTGCAAGAAATGGCCTTCCAAGGATGATAGGAACTAAATTAGCTTCCTTTACAGTAGGATCTGTATCAAGAACAATAAAATCTACTGGATAGTAGAAATTATCCACTTGAACCAATACATCCTCAATTACCCCTCTTGGAATTTTCACTGATCTATCTCGCGGAGATAGAGTGATTGCTGTTGGCTTCAACTCTCCAAGTCCCAATTGCTTGTAGACAGAATAAGGAAGCAAATTCACACTTGCTCCCAAATCTAGCAAGGCTTTCTCCACTACCTTTCCTCCAATCATGACTGAAATGGTAGGACTTCCGGAGGTCTTTGTATTTCAAAGGAGACTTACCATTGTAAGATTGCACTTACTTGCTCAGTCAAGAAGGCTTTCTTGTTTACAGTCAAACCTCTTTTGATAGTACATAAGTCCTTTAGGAATTTTGCATACGTTGGAACTTGTTTGATCATATCCAGCAGTGGAATATTAACTTTCACTTGCCTCAGGACTTCAAGGATTTCAGCTGCATTTCTAATCCCCTTTTTCCCATGTAATGCTTGAGGAAAAGGTGGAGAAGTTGATTTCTTTAGCATTTCTTCCTTCTGAAGCTCTTTCTCTGGAATTGCTTTCATTGTTGAATCAACATCCTTCTTTTCTTCACTGATCTCACTCTCTTTATCTTCCATTTCCTTCCCTTTCTTTATCTCTTCTTCTTTCTCAACATGTGGCTCGGGTATTGGCTTCTCAATTTTCTTACCACTCCTTAGAGTGATCAAGGCTTTGACATCTTTCACCTGTGATGATTCTCCCTCTTGGCTTTCCACTTCATGGACACCTTTGGGATTTTGGTGAGGTTGAGAAGGCAATCTTCCATTTTCTTGCAGTGTATTCAAATTTGTAAGCCTTGAAATTGAATACTGGATGTTATCAAATTTTTGGTTCATATCATTTTGCATTCCATCCATCATTTTATTCAACATACTCTCCATTCTATCAATTCTTTGATCGACTCTAGCATTGGTGGCTTCTTGCTTTCCAACAAAATCTCTCACTACCTTACTGAGATTGGCTATTGCTTGTTCAATACTTGAAGATTGTTGAGATGGTGGATCCGGCTATTGGTACTGAGTTGCTCTGGCCTTCCATGAGAAATTTGGATGATTCCTCCAACTAGAATTGTAAGTATTTCCATAAGGCACATTGTTATTGGGCTTGAATTGTCCAACAACATTTGCTTGATCTCTAAACATTTCCCTTTCAGATGAAATTGCAGGGCATTCCTCCACCAAATGTTCATATGACTGACAATTGGGACACAGCTTTACTTGCACTGGTGCTTCAGCAACAGCTTGCACTTCATGTATTCTTTTCAGCTCCAGCTCCTCCAATCTTCTTGTCATAGCTGCCAACTTTGCTTTCATATCATCATCTTCTTTCAAGGTATACATCCCAGCCTTAGCATTGTAAGCATTCAACTGAGACTTCATTTTTCCCACTTCTCCTTTAGTCGGTTCATCCCATCCCCTTGAAACTTCAGCCACATAGCTCAAAAAATCCATAGCTTCCTCTGGATTTTTGCTCATGAAATCTCCTCCACACATTGTCTCGAGGAGTTGCTTCATTGAGGAGGACATACCATCATAGAAATAACTCACCAGTAGCCAAGTATCAAAACCATGGTGAGGGCAAGCATTTATAGCTTCCATGTATCTTTCCCAACACTCATAGAATTTCTCATTCTCTTTAGCTGAGAAGTTTGAAATTTGCCTTTTCAGGCCATTTGTTCTATGAGTAGGAAAGAATTTCTTGAGGAATTCAGCTTGTAAGTCAGTCCAAGAACGGATACTCCTTGGCCTTAAAGAATTAAGCCAAATTTTGGCCTTATCCTTTAAAGTAAAAGGAAATAACTTAAGCCTCATCAAATCAATTGAAGCTCTTCCCTCTTGGAATGTATTACAAACATCTTCAAATTCCTTGATGTGTGCATACGGATTCTCACTTTCCATCCCATGGAAAGTTGGTAGAAGTGGAACAAGATATGGTCTGATCACTAGCTACTCAGTAGGGGGCACTATACATGATGGTGCACTCATACGAGGTGGATGCATACGATCCCTCATTGATTTGAATTCATTGAGATTATCTTGACGTCCTTGGTGACTATGCTGATCTTCAGGTGTAGCTTCCATGATATTCAAGATTACTTCAAGTTCTTTTCTCTGAGGTATATCACACTTAACAAGCCTTCCTCCACTGTCTCGTATCCACTTTGGCATACACAACTAGTATCTAGCTGCACTAAAAATGAAAACAAAAGACAACACAAGAAACAGGGCTACTATAATAAAATTAAACCAGACTAAATTCAAAAAGATAAACTTAGCTTATATATAAAGAAAGAACGAAAATTAGTAAAGTGAAAGAAACTTTACCAACTTGTGATGAAAATCACAAGTACTCAACAAATGGTATCACTATAAACTTGACACTCATTCCTCGGCAACGCCATTTGATTCATGCCCAATTGATGTCTCAGCTGATTCGTGTCCAGCTGGTGCTCCTTGATTGAGGGAGTAATCAACAAAATTTATAACCTATAACACCATACACTAGGGTAGCAAAGAAAAAGCTACTATAGTATAGTGGCTCTAGGATCGTTCACTGGGAATGATTAACAAGCAATCAATGATACCAATTCCAAGTGAATTGGTCGTGTTTCATTTCATGGTTAGCTTAAGAAGTAAAACACAAACTTTGATTGGTAAAGGTTTAGACTTAAACTAACTAACATAACAGAAGTTTGGAATAACTTAGGAAGAAAAGCATTCCTTGGAGAATTAGGTTCACTGGGGTGGTTCCTCATGCAAAAGACATAGCTCCGGTCAGATGGTTCCTTTCCTCGCATTAGAGATTCAACGTATAGTCAATTCTCTAACCGGTGTTGTACAGATTCATCCTTCAATTAGATTTCACTTTAATTCTCTCACTTGATGCAACTTGCAATGGTTTAAGCCTCTCACTAAGCCTTAACCATTCAAGGTGATCCTTAACCTTGGATTACCCGTCAAAAGCTCGCAAGAGATAACTAATGGATGTCTCCTAGGAGTCCAAAAGCTTACCAAGTGTTGGCTATTCTAGAAAATCCTACCCTGAAGTCACCTACCAAGGGCTCGCAAGGGGTAAACTAGTGCATTTCCATGGTTGTAAATCACTTGCCTTACCAAGTGTTGGCCCAGGTGACTCCAAGGTGTTTTAAGTTAACTAAAAACATTGAAATCACTAAAGGGTTTCACTTCCTTTTCATTACTAGCTAAAACCACAAAGCTTTGCATTCTTGCACTTGGAACCTTCCCCGGCAACCTTAGCTCCAAGGAATTAGAGGTTTAGTTACTCATTCTCTCGGGAAAACTCCTCAGAGAGTTCATAACTTAGTAATAAATAAAAAATACAAAGTGAGAAGGTAAGGCAGTAGAAAGAACTAAACTTTACTTGCTTACCCAAACTTTACAGAAGGATCTCCTCTCTGAGAACAGGCTCCCGAGAGGTTTATATATGAACATAATATAAAACTAATTATTACATAGATATTTAGTCTTTTTACTAACTTAAAAGCTAAGGAATCTTGTAATTGGAGGCTTACAAGGAGTATTTTGGGATTTAGACAACAAAAATCTAATGGAAAATATCTCCCAATGTCGGTAGCAAATATCGGGAGGCTTTAGGAACCATTTTGCAGGGAGAAAAATGGTGTCTGCGAGATTTCGCAGACACTCAAGAGGGCTGCAAAATATTTTCGCAACACCAAGCTATCTTCACAGGGGTGCAAAGTTGGCTTCCACCTTGAGGTTCCCAGCTTCCTTCTCGGGGCATAAATCGGGCAACGTCAGAAGGAGATACATCACACTGTACAAAAAGGCTGCGGAATCACTTCGCAACAAAAGGGTGATTTCGCAGCACTTTGCAAAATGCTTCCTTCAGCTCGGAGTGATTGGCTTGTAATGGCTACAACTTCTTCGTTTCAACTCCGAATTGCGCACCGTTTGAAGCATTGGATTTTTGACTTCCCGAGCTTTGAAATGGTATATAGCATGCATCATTTGGACTTCAGAAAGTGCTCCAAAAGTGGCTGCTATGACTGTCATCAAGAATATGCTTTATGGCAGATTCTCTTTGCTTTTTCTCCTTGCAATCCGGATTTACTCTTGGCAAATGACTTCTAAGATTTGCCCAAGATTCCTCACAGCTCTCCTCAGTCTTGACTTGCTTTGATGATCAAAATACTAACAAAAACACCAAAACTTGCACAAAGTGATTAAAATTGCTTTAAAGGATCCTTAACATGCCAATTGAGTTAAAAGGCCTAAACTACTACTCAAAAGTGTTTAAAAGGATTAATTATAGGCTATCAAATAGCACTTTTTGAGTAGTAATCACACAGCAAGCCTCAAACCTTAAACAAGCAATTGTGAACCTTACCAAGGTTGTGGAAGACTTTGTAGCATCCCAGAAATCCATCATTGATCAATTCAAGCAAGAAAATGCTCAAGTCATGCAAGAAATTGACAGCCAAGACAGAAAGATGGATGGGACGTTGGATGATCTGTCTTAGAAGACAGACAATCTCGAATACTCAAGCTCAAGGTTTGCCAACCTCAACAAAGTGCAAGAAAAAGGAAACTTTCCTTTTCAACCTTATCAAAATTCCAAGGGTATCCATCAAGTGGAGACTCAAAAAGGGAGAATTATCAATGGTAAAGGAAGTTAAAACGGTTATCACTTTGACGAGTGGTAAAGAGGTTGAGCTGCCCACATGCAAGCTAGAGCAAAAGGAAGAGAGTGAAACAGAGAAAGAAAAGAGGGAGGAAATCAAAGGAAAGAAAAAGGGGAAAAGCATAGAGAAAGATGACTATATAGACGAAGAACCTTAGAAGATAGTCATCAAGGAAGAAATAATGAAGAAACAGATGCATCCACTTTTCCCCCAAGCTTTGTATGGCAAGATCATACAAAACAAATCTCAAGTGAGGGATGCAAACTTCATATGGGATCCGGGCAAGCTGAACCAGGATCAAATTTTTTGATGGACTTAGTCTTTTAAAGACTAGCTAGTCCATACATTTTTGTTTTATTTATTACTTGTTTGAATTTTGATTTAAATGCTTTCATTTTAATTAGTTTTGATGTAACATAGGTTTTTGGATGATCAAAATCAAGATGACTGTGCAAACAATAAGCTGAAATGTCGCAGCCGTATCCTCATTTTGCTACTGTTGGACAGATTTTTGGAGTACTTCTTGGAGCTCAAATTATGCATACTATATCTCGTTTTGAAGCTCGGGAAGTCAGGAGTCCAGCGCTTCAAACGGTGCACGATTTGGATTTGAAACGAAGAAGTATTGGCCATTTGAAGATGAACTGCGCAAAGCCAAAGCGGAAATTTTTTTGATTTCACAGCCGGGCCCCCATTTCTAAGGGTGTTTCGCAGCTACGAAACCACCCTTGGGCACACGAGTGCCACTTCACAGCGCCATATGCCCATTTCGCAGTTGCGAAATGGGCTACGAAAATCCCCCTCCTTACCAACAGAGCCCCGCGCACCCTGGGATCACACACATGAAGCCTCTTGCTCCATTTCTGACCTCCTTAAACCATCAAAGCCCATAGCTCCAGCTGAAAGCTCCAGTTGAGGAGACTATGCCATCCAAGGAGAATACTAGAACAGAGGCCAAAGTCCTGATCCAACCCACTCAGAAGGCCACCACAGATGCATCAGCTCCATAGGACCTTACCATTATTTGATCATCTCTTTACTTTTTGTCTTTACATATTATATTAGTATATATAATTCCATGTTTTGATGTCTTATATTCTGGGATTGGATGTATTACTGATGATGCATCATATATAGACATCAATTCTTGTTTAAAACTTGGCATTTTTCTATTTTCTCTACTCACTATTTTTTTTTTTGAAACATGTGGTTTCTCCTATACGACTCAGACTCCATGTCACTCAGGAGGTACCACTTTCTCCCTATTTTTTAATCGCTTTGTCACATTGAGGACAATGTTCAGCTTGGTTGGGGGGAGAGTTGAGGAAGAAAGTTTTTGTTGTTAATGCTAAGTTATTTTGGTAATTTAGTTGCTTTTTGCTTAATTTTAAAATTTTTAAGTTTTTATTCTATTCTCCATGGTTATTAAGGAAAAATTTTCAAAATGAAATGGGAGAAATTGAATTTTTGTCTTTTCATTTGACTTAGAGTTTGTATTATGCTTACTAAAGTTGATGAATTGTTGAAATTTCTATTGAATTCAAGCTTATGTCTTCCACTTTAAGCTATTCACACACTGTGCACAATAGGTTCCGATTATAAGATGAGAAACTATTTCCCTCTTGACTTAGGAAAATTTTAGACTTGGTACCTTTGACCTCATTTAATAGTGTTGGGACACCATGTAAAAGGCCAATGAGTCTTTGAAAAAAAAAAAATGTTTGCTTGCCTTGAAACCCGAGCAAGGTCCAAGGGGTATATGGTGAAAATCTTAAAAACCTGGTGCCCTAAGTCTTAATTGGTTGGGAGTCACCAACCTCAATGCTCGTTACAAGGGTGAATAGGTGGAGTTTAACATACTGTAGGTGCTTGGGTATTGAAATATATTCTCAAAAGTCCGGGGTAAAATCCGATGAACTAGTGGTTGAAAAATCCTTAAAGCTTGATGCCCTAAACCTTAATTGGTTGGGAGTCATCGATGGACCCCCGTTACATGGACAATTTAGAAAAAAATACCTTTAAGCCTTGTACTCCTACAATGAAAAAAAAATTGTGAGAAAAGAGGTGCGTTCTTAGCCTATTAGAGGTTGACCAGTTTGCTAAGCTTTGAAAAAGAACTAGGTTGGGGGGAGAGATTAGTTTAACATACTATATTCGGAAACTAATAAATAACACTTAGATTTTTGTGGAAGAGTAAGGTTTGACCATTTGGGAGTGGAAACTCTTTTAAAGCTTAAATTTGCATAATTCCTTCTCCTTAAGAATTGTGATTAGATAAGTTATTTGATAACTCTTGTTGAATTTTGAGTTCTATTTCTTTAATGTTCCATGTGAGAGTTAGATCATCATGCCACTTGATTATTTTTTGGAAGTGATCAGCATGATTTTGTAAATTATAGTGTTGTTTATTTTTATTTTTCTCTCCTTCATTGCTAAGGGACTAGCAATATGTCGATTGGGGGGAGTGATTACTACTCAAAAAGTGATATTTCATAGCTTTTAATTAACTCTTTTAAACACTTTTGAGTAGTAGTTACCACCTTTTAACTCAATTGGCATGTTAAGGACCCTTGCAATCAATTCTAATAAAAAATGTGTTAAGTTTTGGTGTTTTGATAGCTTTTTGATCACCAAAGCAATATGAGATTGAGGAGAGTTCTTTGGAATCCATGCAAGGAGTATACCCGAACAGGGAGTCCGGATACACCATCGGAGGGCGTCCGAACCACATATCCAGATAGGAGTTGCACCCGGATGCGCACCGCCATTTGCACCCCGGCTGCCGCCATTGCATCCGGCTGCCGCGCACTTCCACCCGGATGTTCACATCCGGAATTCTGACGCCGGATAGAAAATGAGAGCTTTTCAACTTCTTCGGACGGACAAATCCGGATCATCTGATAACCGTCTACCCGGATGAGAGAACAACCATTTTGCACAGTGCTGCGGTGTTCTCTTGAAGCTTCCTGATATTTGCCACCGACATTTTGGGATATTTTGAGATATTTTGCTTTAGATATTTGTTGTCTAAATCCCCAAAATCTCCTTGTAATCCAGCAATGATAGGATTCCTTAGTTATTAAGTTTGGAAAAAGGGTGAATAAACCCTTATATATAGTTTGTAATTTCCTTTACACAAGATATCGAATATATTATCAATCAATATAGAGCACTTGCTCTGCTTTTCATATATTTATGTTTTCTTGTTATTTTACTTTCTAGCCAATCAAACTCTGAGGATTTTTCCTCAGAGGATGGGAGGCTAGGCTTTTCGTCTCTTGGAGTAAAGAAAGCTGGGTAAGTTTCCACATGCATAAATTGAAAGTTTTGTTGTTTTAGTTTTTAATGAAGAGAAAGTGTGACCCGTTAATGGTTTTTATCTTTTTAGTTAACTTAAAACGCCTTTAAATCACCTGGGCCAACACTTGATAAGGCAAGTGATCTCCATCCATTGAGATACACTAGTTTATCTCTTGCGAGCCTTTGGGAGGTGGTTTGAAGGTAGGATTTTCTTGTGAGCTTTTGACGGGAAATCCAAGGTTAAAGATCACCTTGAATGGCAAGTGGTAGGTGAGAAGTATGAGCCATTGCAAGGTGCATCAGTGAGAGGGATTTAGCGTTGAAACCATTAATGGCAAGCATCTGTATCACACCGGTTAGAGAATTAACTCTATGTTAATTCTCTAATGCGAGGAAAAGAAACAAGTGACTGGAACTCTCCTTTTTGTATGAGGAACCTGAGCCTAGTGATCTAAACTCCAAGAAACACTTTTTCTTTGTAAGTAAAATCAGTTACTATTTTTGGTTAGTTTAAAACCAAACCTTTTTCATTCAAACATCTTTATGTTTTCTTTTAAAGCTAACCTTGAAATGAAAAGGCACCAATTCAGCTTTGAATTAATATCAATTGTGAAGTGAAAACCCATCCCAGTGAACAATCCTAGAGCCACTATGCTATAGTAGCTTTGTCTTTGCTACCCTAGTTCATGGTGTAATAGGTTATAAATTTTGTTGATTACTCCCACAATCAAGGATACCAGCTGGACACGAATCAGCTGAGACACCGACTGGGCACGAATCAATATACTCACAAACCCCTTTCATATCATCATACCTCATATTCATCAATTCATCCATAAAATGCCCAACTTCGACATTGTTAGATGTTTGGTATCTATTTGCCACAGCAACGAGAAATTCCTTAGCATTGTTGCTCTCAAGCATTCCTCCAAGGAGATGCTCAACAATGGATCTCTTTATTGAAATGAGACTCAAACGGTTTGATCTTTCCCATTTCGCATAATGAGCTCTCATAGCTTTAGTGCTTTCATTAGTAGGCTTAGGAGGTTCATCTTCACATAGAGCCATGTCCAAATCCATCATTCCTAAAACAAACTCTATGTCTGATCTCCATATCTTATAGTTCGACCCACTTAGAATTTCAATTGTAGCATTATTGTTGTTCACAACAAAGGAAACTAATTGACAAAATTTTGCAACTAGATCAATTATGGGCAATAGGTAAAATGCTTAAATAAGCATAAGCAATACAATACAATAATCAATTGTACTATCATAAACTCCCCTTTGGGCAAAGTCCATAATAAACAACTATTCTTTAAGCATGAAGATCAACAAATAATTCATTAAAATTTATTTCCTTTGGGAAAATAAATTTATCAAATTATTTATCTCATTCAATATCCTCATGTTGTTAAATTAATTTGCACAATAACCCCCTTTGGGCAGGCGATTGTACAAATTAATCTAAAATTTTCCTCATCAACAAAATAGGAACTGATAAACTTGCAAATTTTGATGGTTAAATCACTTTGGTGAAATAACCTCAAAAATTCACATGCAACGTTCCAAAATTGAGTAAATTAAAAACAATATTGCCCAACAACAATAGTGCATATTAGCGATATATATGCATATGATCAAACAAGATGAAGTATGTCACAAAATGATCAATTATAGTTGCAAGAATTTGAACAACAATTTTTTTTTATTACACTTTAAACTAATTATTTAACTAGTTTATGTGATTTAGACCAAGTAGGAGAGTATGTTTGAAAAAGTTTCAATCTAGAGAGAGTGAGTACTACACTCCTATTCCATATATGTTAGCATAATTTATGGTAAATTTTCAACAAAAAATTATACCAAAAAATAATTTTAAGCTAATTAAATCGCATAAATAAGTAATAATTATTTAATAAATATTTTTGACCTCCAAAAAATAAAATAATATATCCAAAAAAATATATATTACAAAAAAATGAGCGCACAGGGAAAAATAGGGCTTAAAACGGACACTGGATGAGATTACATGCGCCTCACACACTTGACCCGCGAGTGGGGAACGTGTGGCACATGTGGCATGTGCTGGAGGTCATCTTCAACCTCCAGTAGTGGGTAAAAAATTCTGCAATACGGGTCAAATGACTCGGTTGCAACCCGAATTACAAACAATTGAAAAAAAGTTTTTTGATCAGGATCTCGAGGGGTTTTAAACTTTAGGTTGTTGCTAACAATTCTAAGACATTTGATCATAAAAAAAACAACTTAAAAATCTCTATAATTGATTAACAAAATTCGGTTTTTCATAACTCCATAGCCAAGATCGAAAAAATCTATTTTAACACCTATTTAGGCCTCATTTTACATGTATTTTTACCTTAACAATATAAGAAATCTCTCTACAACAATTAATTAAACAAAAAACTTCTCAATCTTGCTCAATTTTTTAAAGAATATAAAACGAATTTTCTAGGGTTCATACCCATATTTTCGAATTTTCAAATTTCACCAAATTGAGCCAAAAAAACCGAAATTGATGCTACATATCAACTATAATATATGTAAACAACAAAATCTAAGAATTTAATTTGAGTAAAACACAATAGTTTGAACAAATAAATTTTTTCTTGAATCTTTAAACAAGAAAATTCTGAAAATTAAAAAAAACTTAATTACTCCCAAATAAAAGAACAAAATTGCACATAAAACATATCAATTTGAAGCTTGTGACAAGAGGAACAAAAGGCTTGTGGTTTCACAATCAAAAGAAACAAACAAATAAATAAATAAATAAATAAATAAATAAAACCATACATAGTCATGGATCACATATTCGACTCCGAAAATAAAATAAAATAAGAAACCAAAAATTTTTTTTTGATTTCCAATTGTAGATCCTACATCATGTAAATCTGACTTTGATACCACATGTAGAATATTTACATAATCACATAAATTAAGTATACATGATTAAAAGATACTAACAATAGGAAATCACTATAAAGAACATACCTGTTTTTGCCATCACAAAAAAAAAAAAAATTGATTAATTGTTGTAACCAAATCTTCCTCTTTATGATCTTGATAACAGCTATGGTGGACTCGATAGGAAAACATAAAAGACCCTTTTATCTAGATTAGAGAGGGAACTTAGTATAACTCAATATTGGGTTCTCATTGAGCCCTCCCATAAAGGGTTTCAATGAGACCCATAGCCTACACTTGCCACTCAACTGAGCTTATACTCAAAAGATGCAAAACCCAATTCAAAATGTGATCACTAGTTAATTGAGTTCATTATATAATAGACTATCCATTAACCCATTTTTGCAAATACAAATTATTCAATTAATGTTAGCCCATATAAAAAAATTTCCAACACATTGTCCTTCAACTTCTCTACCTTTGATGTAAATAGTCATGAAATATTCTTTACAGGACACGCTCGATATTCTTCGGACGGACGCATCCAACTGACCAGAAGCGAGAAGGACCAAGCAATGGATGGTAGTTGGGGTTGAGCCATGTATATCTATCTAGCAGTTGTATCTCTGGGATCCGATCTCCAGAAATCTAACTGATTTCACTAGCTACCAATTTCTCCTTTGTCATTAATTCACAATTATGCCGATGGACTTACGTTCTTCCTTAATGGTACCCAATTGCCTTCAGATGGGTCGGGAGAAGGCCTTGGTCTCGCGAAGGATAACGTGACTAACTCAACTGCAATTAGTTTTATTGCAGTGGAGTTTGATACACATAATAACCTAGAAAAAAGGGATCCGGCAGGTAATCATGGTATTGATATTAACTCCATGACATCTGTTAAAACTGTGAACTGGTCCAGCAATATTTTCGATCAGTTATACTTTTAGTTCACACAATCTGAGTGTTGTCCTAATTACTGAGTTCACAGACAACAGCACAACTTCGCAAAGCCTCTATTACAACGTGGATCTCAGGGATTACCTACCAGATTTCGTTAGTATTGGCTTCTCAGGCTCAACAGGACTTTTTTTCCAGATAAACAGCATCTACTCATGGAGTTTTACTTCAACTTTGCAACTTCCCAATTCTGTGGAATCAGGAGAGGGAAAGAAGACAGGACTTCCAGATAATTGTTTTGTAAATATAAATTAAAACTTTTTTCTAAGTAAACCGGAACCATTGCTTTTAATAAAAATTGGTTTCATTTCTTAATAAAAATATAAAAATCATATTTAATTGAAACTTTTCTTAATAAAATTGAATTTGTAAACTTTTTTATTTACAAATATTAAAAATCATTTTTTCTAAAAAAAATTGTAAAAGACATTTTCTTATAAATAGAAAGCAATTTAGAATACTTTTTGTAAATATAATTTTCTCATATTTAATCTATTATAAAAAAAATAAAAAGAAAAATTAAATATTATTAAAATTAATTAAAAACCTTTATATTTTAAAATTATTTAATTTATATATATATATATATAAAATACGTGAAACTTTAAAGGAGGATATAAAAAATAGAAAAAGAAAATCAAATTTAATTAAATATATATATATTTAAATTATTTAACCTTTATATAAAAAACGAAAATGAGTGAAAATCTTTAAATATGGTTATATATCAAAAGAATTTATTAATTATATATTTTTTATTCTGCACTTCTTTTTTTCTTCTATGTAATTTTTCCTCAAGTTTTGCCGACCGGTTATTATTAATCTGTCTTTTTTTCACCCCCTTTTTGTCAAACATTCATCATTATGAAGCATATTATTATAGACGCGGTCAAAGCAAGAACTGACGGGATCAAAATAATTTTCAAGCGATGTCTTAAAATATTACATTGCCGTCTTTGGCGACGATTTGAAAATTCTTTGGCAAAGGAGGACGCAACTGCAAGGGCATTTTTATTAGAAGAGAATGGGCAGGACTCTGTACTCAACCATGGGTGCTTGCAACACTCATATGGAATCTCACAAACTTCTCTCCTTTCATCTCTTCATGATTTCCATTTTCTTCTTCCTAATATTCTTCCCTTCTGCAACTTCGTTGTCCTTCAACTTCTCCAGCTTTGGTTCAAATAACCATAATATATCCTTCGAAGAAGCAGGAGACGCTGCATATTCTTCGGACGGATGCATCCAACTGACCACAAACCAGAAGGACTTGCAATCGAATAATAGTTGGGGTCGAGCCATGTATAGCGAGCGATTGTATCTCTGGGATCAGACCTCCAGAAATCTAACTGATTTCACTAGCAATTTCTCCTTTGTCATCAATTCACAAGGCAACAGTCAGTATGCCGATGGACTTACGTTCTTCCTTAATGGCACCCAATTGCATACAGATACGTTGGGAGGAACTCTTGGTCTCGCCAACGAAAAGAATGAGACAAACAAAAGTGCAGTTAGTTATATTGCAGTGGAGTTTGATACATTTACAAACGCAGCAAAGAGGGATCCGGAAGGGGAGCATATTGGTATTGATATTAACTCCATGATATCTGTTAAAACTGTGAACTGGTCCAGCAATATCAAGGAAGGAAAGCTAAATCATGTTTCCATCAGTTATACTTCTAGTTCACATAATCTGAGTGTTGTCCTAATTACTGAGGTTGCGAACAGTACCAATACTACGCAAAGCCTCTCTTACAAAGTTGATCTGAGGGAATACTTGCCGGAATACGTTACTATGGGCTTCTCAGGCGCAACAGGAACCTATTTCCAGATAAACAAAATTTGCTCATGGAATTTTAGTTCAACTTTGGAACCTCCCAGTTCTGTAGAACCCGGAGAGGGAAAGAAGACTGAACTTGTGGTGGGATTGAGTGTTTGTGCATTTGTTGTGGTGGGTGGGTTTGGATTGGCTTGGTTTTACTTGTGGAGGAGGAGGAATACTGGGAGAGATGAAGAAGACGGTGGTGACAGTGACCTGGCCATGGACGAAGATTTTGAGAAGGGTACTGGACCGAGGAAGTTTTCCTTTAATGAATTGGCTCTTGCGACCACTAACTTTTCAGAGGGAGAGAAGCTTGGAGAGGGAGGGTTTGGTGGGGTCTATAGAGGTTTCTTGGGGGAACTGAACTCTTATGTTGCAGTTAAGAGAGTAACAAGGAACTCCCAACAGGGGATGAAGGAGTACGCATCTGAAGTGAAGATCTTCTGTCGATTGAGGCACCGGAACTTGGTGCAGCTCATGGGCTGGTGCCATCAAAAAGGAGAGCTCCTATTGGTTTACGAGTTGTTGCCAAATGGAAGCTTGAGCACCTGTCTTTTTGAAGAAAAAACCTTGTTAACATGGGCTATGAGGTATAGAATTGCTCTAGGCTTGGCCTCTTCGCTTCTGTACCTACATGAAGAATGGGAGCAATGTGTGGTACACAGGGACATCAAGTCCAGTAATGTGATGCTGGACTCAGATTTTAATGCTAAGCTTGGAGATTTTGGGCTAGCCAGGCTTGTTGATCATGGTAAAGGGTCACAAACCACTGTTTTAGCAGGGACCATGGGCTACATGGCTCCTGAATGTTTCATGACAGGCAAGGCTAGTAAGGAATCTGACGTGTACAGTTTTGGAATTGTTGCATTGGAAATTTGCTGTGGAAGAAGAGCCGTGGAAACAAAGGCCGAAGAAAATCAGATCAGATTGGTGGAGTGGGTTTGGGACCTCTATGGCGTAGGAAAACTTCTTGAAGCTGCTGATCCAAGACTGTCTGCAGATTATGATGATCAACAAATGGAACGATTGATGATTGTTGGTCTTTGGTGTGCTCACCCGGATTGCAATGCTCGTCCTTCAATGAGGGAAGCAATTAGTGTCCTTAATTCTGAAGCTTTATTGCCTCTTCTTCCTATAAAAATGCCTGTGCCAATGTATTACGCTCCTCCAGCGCTGCAAACATCCTATAGCACTAGCCTTTCTAAGAGAAACCGCACCCAGTTTTCCAACTCCTCTAATGGCACCACGGACTCATCAAAGGTCTCAGAATCTTCTTCAACCTTGTCTCAATCCGCAACCCTATTGCACACACGCTAATTCGGTCGGAAATAGCCCTATGATTCAGGGTTTGTTATTTCATTTGAATTTGTTGTTGATGAGATTCATATTATTTGTCCTTGAATCATAGTAAACTCCGATTTCATATATATGGTGTTCTGCTCGATCAATTCTTTCTTCAGTTAATATGAGCATGCTTGCCAATGCATGGATGTTTACCTGATCTGTGTTTAATGAAATTGAGCAGCCTGATTACATAATTAATAGACTTTTCCAAAGACGTTAATGAGTGGGTTTAGTAGGAAATAGGTGGGAACAAAGCATCAATGCATTAGACTTTTTCAAAGACGTTAAATGGGTTTAATAGGAAATAGGTAGGAACAAAGCATTAGATTTTTTGACTTTTTTACAGGAAATAAGTAGGAGCAATATTTGACTTTTTGATAGAAGTTGAATAGGTTTAGTAGGAAATATGGCCAGCGTTTGAAGGAATTTCTCACCATATGACCGAAAAACAATAAACAATAATCCCATGCGTGTTTTTCAATTAAAATACTTGCCTAGTCTTATGATCCATTCCAAAGGTCAATTTCATCCATAAAATAATATTACATCAGTCTTTTCTATTATTCATGTCATAATATTTTATTTACTATTTTGATAAAAAAAAAAATTAATTATTTTAACATTTTTTTTTTTTTTTTTTTACAATTTGTCATTTCAAGTTTAATATTTAACTCAAAGGAAATCTAGGAGAAGTAATCCTTAACTAAGCAACCCACCATCCGTAATATGTTTTTTCATTTGTTATTTCTTTTTGTCTTACCAATATGTTTACAATATTTTTTTCAGGTCAGAGTGGGAGAATTAGAAAGTTTTTTTTACCATCATCAAAGCCGTTCAAGTAGGCTATTTTTCCTATTACACTTTTAATTTCAAAATTTCTCCTTCTTTCTATTTTTCGTATTTAAGATTTGCTTTGATGAAAATTTTGTTTAATTTTTGTAGCACCTTTCTCTTATAGCAATTTTTTTGAGTCTTAAGTTATTTCTTTATTTTTTTTTAAAAAAAATATCTTTATCTTGTTTTTTTCTTGGTTCTTTCCATGCAGAATCACATTCAAAGAAATATATAAAGAATTCTTGCCTAATTTTGTTTTCTTCTTACTTTTTTTTTTCTTTACTTTTTGAATATGTCTTTATGCTTTTATTACTTTTTTTTTTTCCTTAGAAAATTTTAGAATGATTATTTTGATATAATTTTTGAGTTTCTATTTTTTATTTTTAAAGTACGTGTTTGAAGAAAAATATGTTTGATTTATGTGTATTTTATTCTTAAATTAATATGATTTTGAGTTTACTGATTTTATTGAGATTTGTTGTTAGTGCATTAAGTTAGTTTAAGTTGATAATTTTGTTCAATTTGTTTTGATTTAGGAGTTTCTATATTATTATGTCTTACTCTCTATCAAAGATTCAAAGTTCATGGGTCATCAATTAGGATGACACAAGTAAGTATAAAGAGATCGGAGAAAGGCTAATGGGTATAAATTATGGCATGAAGTTGATGTTAGATTTTGAATTAAGGTAAAAGTGTTTTAAAATTGGTTTTTAAACTCTACATGAGTGCTTAAGCACTTCTTAGAGCGCTCAAGCGCTCTCGAAGTAGTTTTCTCCAAATTCCCATTCATAATTTATTTTTATTATTTCCATATTTTAAAAATTATTTTTTAGATTTAAGTGACCGTGAGACCTCAAATCATGGAGATGTCAAGTATGAGCAAAATAAGTATATAGTTTTTGTTGCAACAATTAAGTCTCATATTGAATATTCTTTTGATAAGGACGGTTGTGTATTTGATAATATTACTCTAGAATGTTAAAAGCTCTTGTATGAATGCTTAAAATTGTAAATGATAAATTTGAAATATTTGTGTTGCTTGAATCATTCAAAGATGAGAAATCTACCTTAAAAGAAAGAATAAGAAAACTATCTTCAGAAAAGTCAAGTATAAACTATAAATATGTTGAAATATTTGTGTTGCTTGAATCAATGAAAGATGAGAAATCAACCTTGAAAAATGAAGAAGAAAACTATCTTATGAAAATTCAATTTTCTTAATTTCTAGAAAAGGAACATAAATCTTTGCTTCACAGAAACAACTTTCTTTCCCTATAAATTGATTTAGAGAAAAAAAAAAAAAAAAAAAGAGGGTGTTGGTGGGGGGAGGGGAACACCTATTTGGACTCTTTTGGGGATATGAAAGCCTATATAAGTGTGTTGAGCATGCCTAACAAAAAGCTTGTTTGGAGGTTGTTTTTCTTCCTGTTTTACTATCTATTTTTTATTTTCCAGGAATTGCTCTCTCAAAAATAAATAAATAAGGGAAAAGTGGATTTTAATTAACTAATAAAAAAATTATATATATAAAAAAGTGTTCTCAATTTTTGTAAATCAATTTTATTTTTATATTTTTAAAAATATTTTAAAATATATATACTATTTCATAAATCACATATTTATTTCCTGAATCCTGTATTTGTTAGGATGATAACATCAATTGACAATTTTTTTTAAATGATTAAAATAAGAAATTAAAAATACAACTAAAATTTAAAAACTTTAAAACTCAAAATATAAAAATATAATATTAATTTTCACTTTGTTAAATGATACTAGTAAAAAATATAGATCTCAAGAAATAATTGGAAATAAAATTAAAGTCAATTTTAAATTTTAAATTTTTTTAATTTTTTTGGTTTTAATTGTATTTAATTTCTAATTTTTTCTTTTAATTGTATTTAATTTTTAAGTATTTAAATTTTAATTATATTTTAAAATTTAAAATTTCTTATTTTATTGTTGATACCAACTAATAAAATTTTTATAAAATTTTATTTAAAAAAATAAGAAGATGAATATATTTATATAATATAGTATTTAAAATCATTATTAATTAGAGAATTAGAAAAAATTTATTTATCATTTGAGGATCTTAGAGAATTTTTTCAAAACGATTTGTATCTAATATTATATAATAAAAAAAATTATAATATATTTATTTGTAAGATATTTTTATCAAATTAAAATGATAAATTAATTTTTTTGATAATTTTATTTAATATTATCAAGTAAAAGGATATTTCAAAAAATAAATATATTACTTATGGAAAAGTATCTGTATTTTAAAATATTTTGAAATAAATTGAAATAAACAAGTATAAAATTCATTCATAAAAGTTAAGGTTTTTTTTTTTTTTAGATTTTATAAAATTAGTTAGTGAAAACTCACTTTTCCCGGCCAATAAAAAAGCTATGCTCACCGTTTCCAATGTTAAAATATCACAACAACTCATACAAATTTATACTTTTCATTAAGGCACTTAAAGATCCATTTCTCATGTGTATTTTTCAATCAAAATACTTAATTAGTCTTATGATCCATTATAAAGATCAATTCCATCCATAAAATAATATTTACACCAATCTTTTCTATCGTTCATATCATAATATTTTATTTACTATTTTGACCTAAAATTTAATAGTTTTAATTTTTTTCCTATAATTTCTCATTTGATATTTTAAAATTTAAATGCTTAACTAACCAACCCACTATCTCTAGTATGTTTTTTTTCTCTTGTCATCTCTTTTATCTTGGCAATATATTTGCAATATTATTTTTCTTTTATCTTGGCAATATATTTAACAATATTACTTTAAGGGAGAAAGTGGGAGAATTAAAAAGGTTATTTACCACCATCAAAGTCATTCAAGTAGACTATTTTATGTACTACACTTTTAATTTCAAATTTTCACTTTCTCTTTTTATTTTTTATTTTTCATTTCAAGATTTACTTTGATGAAAATTCTATTTAATTTTTATACCATTTTTTGTGAGTCTTAAATGATTTTAATTCACGAACTTATCATAGTTTTCTTTAAAAATTTTTAAAAATATCCTTATCATATTTATACTTTTGTATTTTTTTTTCTAAAGTATTTTCATGCAGAATCATACTCAAAGAATGATAAAAACAATCTTTGCCTAATTTTGTTTTTTTTTTTTTTTCTTGTCTTTTTTCTTTACTTTTTTGAAAAGGTTTTTATATTTTAATTTATTACTTTTTTCCCTAGAAATTATTGAATGTTTATTTTGATATCATTTTTGAATTTCTATTTTTATTTTTAAATTATTCTTTTAATGAAAAATATGTTTAATTTCTATATATTTTCTTCTTATATTAATATTATTTTGAGTTTAATTTTTTGATACATATATTCATAAATAAGATTGAAATTTTTTAAAAGCAAATATTTTTTATCCTATCAGATCTAAGTTGTGGATCCACAGAGGGTTAAATCTTCCATAAATAATCCGCCATATTTCAATGAAAAAAAACTATCCACATTGAAAGACTCATATGGAGTTTTTCTTGAAAATTCAAGGAGAACAAGTCTAGAATGCAATGAAGTTTGGATGGGAGTTGCCATTGAAATTGAATGGTACTGAAAGATTCATATGCAAACTCAACCCTAATCAAGAATGACATAAAATGGATAATGAGAGCAGTGAAGTGAATGCTCATGCTCTCTATAGCATATTTAAAGGGGTTAGTCTAAACATGCTAGAAAAGCCTACGACAATCTCTCAATCACACATGAGGGCACTTTGGCTATGAAGTTCTCCAACCTACGAATGCTCACTACTAAATTTGAGACTATAAAAATGAAAGAAGATGAGACCTTCACTGTTTTTTTTATTCAAAATTAAGTGGCATTGTTAATTTAAGTTTTAACCCAAGGTTTAATTTTGAGATCTCTCCTTTAGAGGTTTAAACCTAAGGTTACTATTATAGAGAAAAGCAAGGACATGACTCTCTAGGAGTTGATGAACTTATTGACTTCAAACATATGGGATGTCCCTTCTTGATTCTTAGAAGCCATGAAAAAACACTTTTAAGGCTTCTAAAAATGAAGGAAAAGAGTCTAAAGTTAGTAATCAACAACTTATGACTATGGATGAAATGAACCTATAAAAGACTTGAATATGTTATGAGGGTTAAAAAAAAACCTTTCAAATAAAAGACTTAAAAAAAATGAAAAAAGAATTGGCAATTCCATTATTGAAAAAGAAAATGTCTCATCTAAAGAGAAAGCAACTGAATTTTTTTAACTATAATGGACTAGAACATATCAATTCTAAATGTCCTAGTCCCAAAGATGTGCAAAAAGGCTATGTAATATACAAGGAGTGATACAAATTGAAGTGATAGTGAGACCTCAAATCTTGAAGATATCAAGTATGAACAAAACAACTATACTCATATTGAATTAATCTTCTTCTTATAGTGATTTTGATAAGGATGTTTGTGCCTGTGATAATATTGATATAGAATATCATAAGCTCTTGAATAAATGCATAAAATTGAAAAATGAAAGCATGCATGTAAATGATAAATATGTAGAAATATTTATGTTGCTTGAATCATTCAAAGATGAGAAATCTACCATAAAGAATGAAGAAGAGAATAATCTTAAGAAAATTCAATTTCTAGAAAATAGACATAAATCTTTCCTTGAAAGAAACAATTTTCTTTCCCAGAAATTGAACAATAAAGGAAAAATATTGCCTTTAAAAATGAAATCTTCCACCTTGGGACTAAGGTTTTAAATGAGATCATTAGTTAATGTAAGTCCCTTGGAGAAAAAAAAGGCTTAAGGTATGTGAACAAGGTTGAAACTATTGGTATAGAGTCCTTAAAAGGTATGACATGATGTAATAATAAATTAATTATTCTAATACGCCTTTCACTATCCCATTTATGCATTCTTGCATTTCTTGCATTGTATATGACTTGAGTGATTAAGAGTTGCATTGAAGATCCAAGTCATGGGTTACTTATATTACAAGTAGATCATTTCTTTTTTTTCAAAATTGTTTCATAAACTTAGACAATCCATTTGAGACTATAGTGTACTACCTCCTAATTACAGGGATGACTAGTCTTAGTTATTAAGATGGGTTCCCATGGTAAGTGCATTAGTGTGTATGGTTAGATATTGGACAAGATCTATGATGAATTATGACATTAACTATTAGGTAATCATGATTTACTAAGCTACTAAACTACATAGACTCTCAACCTTGAGAGGATATTGAGTCTATGCTAAAATCATAATGAGGCTTTGACTTATGTGTGAGACTATAAATTGGTCATATATTCCCTATAAATTAGGTCACTATTAATGGAAGTTGGTGGCAACATGTATTTTTAATAAAGACACCATGATATCTCATGAGATTAAGATAGTGTGTCCTTATGGGTGATTCTAAGGACATGTGATCATGAAATCTATGATTATAATAATTCATTGAGTAGAATTTGAAATATGCTCTTATGAGTTAGAGTATATTAGTTGATCATATAATAAGAGGATTTATAACTTAAGGATTAAAGAGGTAAACTTGAGAGGTTGATATTATATACTCTATTGTATTATATACACTAGTTCCTTGAGAGTCTTGATGTAATGGATAATGATTACTATTCAAAAAGTACACATAATTTGGATGTTAAATTTGATATATGTTACATCTTTATATCCTTTTTACTCAATTGACAAGTTGGCACTTTTGCTATTTTACTAATAAATCTTTTGAGTTGTGAAGTGATTTTTAAGGATAAATTGAAGTGAAATTGAGAAGAGTAGCATTTGTGTGGAAAGAGAGAAATGATGATGTTTGAAAAGGGAGTTATTCAAAGGAAGATGAATTGTTGAAGTGAAAATTGTCTTGATGAGAATGCACATTTTAAA
The DNA here is from genome assembly GCA_037355405.1 of Vitis amurensis. NCBI lineage: Eukaryota > Viridiplantae > Streptophyta > Magnoliopsida > Vitales > Vitaceae > Vitis > Vitis amurensis. The sequence goes on from CM074678.1 coordinate 12,678,453, forward strand.
GTGATTTTGGCATGCAATTCTCACATGAAGGAAGCTAAGTTCGCATAGCCATGCAAATTGGACCAACAAGGGTGCATTTATAAAGAGTTTTTTTTGGTGAATTTGGCATGTTATATGAAGTTGGCATAGACATAATCAAGGATGAGTTCAAAAAGGGCATTTTTGCATGGGAAAAGATATGATTTTGCATGGCTTATATTTTTAATGAAATTTTCACATGAAGGAGGTCAAGTTCTCATGCCCATGCCAACATGACCGAAAAGGTGCATTTTGTAGACTTTAGGAAGCTATTTCACATAGTTCTTATCCAATTTGCATGCTCATGAGAAATAAGTTATTATGCGAAATCTGATTGTAACTCAAATTGTAGCCTTTGATTTTAAAGGACGGTTCTAGATTATCTTTAGGATATTGCCATGGGTCCATTTAACCATGAAAGTATAAATAAGAGTTAGAGATTTTCTTTGAGAATTTTTGGATCTTGAAATCAATTCTTGTTGTTTTGTATTGGATATTTTCTTATCAAATACAACTTTATTTTATTTTTTCTTATTTTCTTACTAGTCAAACATGTATTGGGAGGTCAAATCTCCAAACATGAGTGGCTGAATGTCATTTTTCTCAAAGGAAGGAGAATCTAGAAGCAAGATCTGGTGATGTAGGGAATTAAAGCTTGAATTTACAATGTATTTTGATCCAATTGATTAATTAATTGAATTTTGAGGATTTTTCTCTTAAAATTATCTTGAATGACTATTGCAATGCAAACTAGGTCAATTCATTAAATTCTTAAATCTAAATTTAATGAGATTGAATAGTTGCATTGTATGAATCACTGGAAGATGATTTTAGATTATTTGAATTGATCTTTTGGATTAAATTACCTAATTAGAAGACAAATTAGATTTAGACTATAATATCATGACTTGCTCAAATGACCCTCCCCTGGGCTTATATAGGTGAACAAGAAGCTTCTAGAACCTTGGGATTTTCTACACTAATGGAAGAGTGTGGAAAGTTCTAGAGAGAGCTAAAGATGTCCACACATCTTTACACCAAGGGTGGAAGGCAAGAGAAACCTATGGGATATTCTAGAGACTTCCAAACATGTCTTGTAAAAGTGCACATAACTTTTAGGATAGTAGGGAACCTTTGTGGGTTTCAAAGACTTTCTAAGGTGCCTATAAATAGGTGATGCCCTCATTTGTCCAAGGCACCAAGCAAGTGAGCTTCCAAAGCATTGAAAGCATTCTTTGAGAGCAATAAAGCTTCCATTCTTTAAGTATTGCCTACATGTGCCTACTAGCTTCCAAGTCATGTGCATCTTAACCTAGCGAGCTAAGTATTAGGGGTAAGATTAACTTAGCAAGATCAAGTGTCTTGACTTGTCTAAGTGCCACACATGAACTTAGGAAGAGCCTAAGTCTATGACAATAAGCTAAATAAAAAATCGACTTGGGAGAAAATTTATATTTTCAATCTAACTTGATGAAGAATAAATCTTGATCACTATTCACTATAGAAATTGTTTCCTAGAGAATCCTAACTTTGAATTTTTTTTTATTAATCTTCAAAATTTCATTTTTTATTTTATTTTATTTTTATATATAATTGGAACTCATAGTCATTTTCATATTTTATTGTAATTTGCCACATTTTCACTTGGTCATACTCATTTCTTTACTTCCCATTCAAGCCTTAATTAATTAATCCATCTTAGTGGACAATACCTAAAACCGCTATACTATAATAGCTTGTACTAAAACCATTTTTTATTAGGTATAAGATACTCAAGAATAGTGAGTTAGGTTATAAATTATGTTTTGATCACAACAAAATTTTATCGATTAGATAGTAGGTCATGGACCCGAGTTTTATCTCATTATAATATACATAAGCTATTGGAGTGTAGTTGACTCTTTATAGTGGGATGTTGAGTCAACTTCAAAATTAGATTCTAAGGGAGTCAGTATTTTTCTATGGGTCCTGGTGGTCCCTACTTAAACTCTAAATTCGTGGTGGCACAATTTTAAGGCTATTTTTTTGGTTTCTAATTTATATGTGTGCATAAGGGAGTTTTGGTAAAAACATAAGGTTACATTGGATCATATAAATTGTCCTTCTAGACTAGGTTAATTAATTAATTAGAGCTTAATAGGGTAAATTAATTAATTAGGACCTAAATAGACTATATTCATTAACTCAAGCCTAAGTTAGGATCAAGTCACTTAAGCCTATAGAGAAGCCTGGTTTGCACCTCATTGGGGAGTCAAGTCATTGCCAGTTGGGATCAAAGGTGTAGAAAGTTGGAGCAAAAAGATTCCCTAGTAACAACACCAATTCTTGGCTTGGGTTGGTTTCTGGTTCAAAAAAAAAAAATTGGAACTAATTTTCAATGAGGTTATACTAGCTCAAAACTTTAAACCAAGGTGGTTGTTGTTGAACCAAAACTCAAAATAAATAAATAAATAAATAATAGTTTTATAGTGATTGGTTTTCTCCATAGGGAAAACTTAGTATCAACTTTGCTAGTGGTAAAGACTTTGGGGATATGATTGAAGTGAGGAAAGAAAGAGATAGAAAAAGCAAGAAAAGAAAGAAAAACAAAACATATTTTTATAATTTTTGGGAGGAAAAGGAAACCTAAAGAAAAAGAAACTAAAAAGTAAAACAGATTTCCAAGAAGGAAGGTGATTGAAATTCCCACTCTCAAACTCATATTCCAAACATGGTCTTGAACTAATACTTATGGCTTTTGGAATAGACTTAGCATTTACACCTAAGTGGTTGGGTTCTAGTCAACAAGAGCATCAACCACCTCAACAAAGGATTAACTCAGTCTGATTGCAACTTTTTAGGTTCTCCCAGTCAGATGATTTGGATGGGTTTATCCTTGTATCAAAAGGCTTGCCTATGGTTTATTAAGCTAGCAAAGGACATGCAATCTTGGTTGCATACCTTGCAATCTTCATAACCAAAATGTCATACCTTTTTTTCCTTCATAGGAGTACTGCTTTTGGTCCTCATAGCCTTAGTCTAGCTTAGTGGAAACTTTTTTCAGTCCTCGTGACCATTCATCCAAGAGAAGCCCTTTTCAACCTTAGATAACTAAACTAAAGGTGAGGTGACTTGGGAGTTGAAGCTTTCAACCCCTATCAATGAAGCGACAACACACAAACAAAAAAACAAAACATGAAAACATAAAAAATAAAGAATAAAACTTTAAATAAATAAAAATAACATTACAAAAAGAAAAACAAACAACGCTTAAACATCCTAAACATCTTAACTGTTAGCATCTTAGATATAAACAACAGAAGAAATATCAATTTTTATAAGGCTGATCTTATAGGGTTAAAGTACTAACTTTTAGGTTTGGATCTTCTCAAACCTTAAATTCTAAGTGTTGAAGACGATCTTGAAGTTGTTAAAAGTCTTGTAAACCTACGATCTTTCGCCTGATGACTTAACCTTGTTCTTGGCACACTTTAGTGGGAAGGAAAGGAGGGTGGAGGTTATGGTTCTCTTTTTCTCTAGATGGTGGAAGACAAAAAGTTATGGAAACCCTAACCCCTAGGGGATATTTATAGGGTTTCTAAGTGGGCTTAAGTGAATTGAACCTACATGGGCTTGGGTCACTTAATCTAGCCAAAAATGGATCATAATTGATTAACTAACCTAATAGGGCCTACTAATTAATCAATTAGCCTAATCTAGAGACCTTGTTCACTTACCCCTTTGAAACCTTGTCTAATTACCAAAACGCCATTATGCGCAAAAGTGAACCTAGAGCCAATCTAACCCTCATAATCCTTGCCAACAAGGTGAACAGGGACCACTAAAACCCATAGGAGCACCGACTTCCTTAGAATCTAATTCTAAAGTTGATTTAACATTCCACTATAGAGAATAAATTGAACTCCAGTATCCTATGTAAATAACAATGAGACATTACATGATCAGCTTTGTGACTTGCTATCCATTATATTCAGTCTCCCTATGAACTGATGTCTATAATCTAACAAGGTGAAAGCTATCAGCCTTTCAAGACTACCTCTACTATCCCTGAGTTACAAATCTTCCCATTGTGTATTCAACTAACAGGTCTTAGCTATTTAAGAGCCTATGTCAAGTTCCACTTAAGGAACTACTATGGCCATAGTTTCTATGAACACACCTTCTTAGGATCACCTAAGGGGACACTTTATCTTAATCCTATGAGATATCATGGTGCCTTTATTGAGAATACCTATTGCCATTGATTTCCATCAATAGTGACCCAATCCATAGGGAATATATGATCAACTTACGATCTCACCCGTAGGTCCAAGCCATTGCTAACTTTAGCACAAGCTTAATATTCTCTCAAGGTTAAAAGTCAACACAATGAAGTAGCTTAGTGAGGTCATGGCTACTTGATAACCTTAAGTCATGACTCATTATAGGTCGTGTCTAATGTGTAACCATACACACTAGTGCACTCACCATGGAAAACTCATCCCAATAGCCAAGACCAACCATCCCTCCAATCAGGAGATGGTGCATTACAACCTCTAATCATTTTAAGTGCATCGGGCCATCTTTTCTCCAATCTTCCAAGGCCCACCATAAACTCTTAAACTGTAGGGGCAACCTAATGGGAAGGGGGTGCTGCATGGAAAATTGAAGGAGCAATGAAAAGTGCAGAATAAAAATAAAAGCCATGTTGGGCACTTGAAAGAGATTTAAATAGCTTTGGAAGAAAATGATGCATGGGATAAAAGAAGTTGGTTGTGGTTTCTGAAAGGACAAAATGAAGCTTTAAAATGAAAACCTTCCATTTTTTTTTTTAAAAAAAAGTTTTGATTTTTGATAGGGAAAGGGAACGAGGGGAAATAGGAAGAACTATAGAAGAATGAAATAAAGAGAGATTTAGGAAACGTTTGGAGAATAAGAGGGGCACCATAATTTTCTTCTAAGGGGAGTCTTACAGGTATGATTATTGTAACTCCTTTATTCATTTCCATTTACAATTCTGATTTGTGCATGGTTAGTTGAGTTTTGTTGTTTATGAATTTTGACGATGAAATTGTTATTTTTTTTAAATTTTTTTATGCTTGTTTGATTTCATCTTAGAATTTGCTTTGAACTTCTTAGTTGTACCACTAATTTTTGAACCCATTGAATCCTGTATCAATTGGGTTTTTGTTTAATGGTTCGTTTATTTATTTTCTTCATTTGGTCATTTTTTTTTTTTTTTTTTTTTTGGGATTTTCCTCTTTGTTCTCGCTATTTATATGAGCCTTTTTGTGACCTTGAGGGAAGTCTTATAGCCTAGTCAACAAAGTTTGGAGAAGTTGTAACAAACCAAGGTTCTCCCACGTGGTATTGGCCATCTGGTTATAGGTTTTTGATTGGGAGGCACATGGGTGTTGGGTTATTATCACTGCATGGCCACCCACTTCACCATTTGGTTCTCTAAAAAAAGACCCAAATTGACTATAATTTCGGTCCAAACTAAACCTTTAGTACACTTTCCTTCCCATATGCATGTCTTGCCTATAAGGCTACTCTAATGTATTATCCATTTACGAATTTGCTAAGTTCGCTAGACTCATGTACGGAAACCTTTTTTTTTTGTTCCCCATTCTCAATTTATTTCAAGGTTTTAGAAACAATTAGCAGTCAATTCACTGTATCAAAGGAGCTTTTTAATCCACTCATTGTGGAAAATAATAGCTTTAGGTGTGAATAAGAGGTGTTGCCCGCAATGCTTCTAGCTTTAGATAGCTATCATTCTTATTCATCCTAGTTGGAATTGGATTTCTAGATAATCGAGGAGTTTGTAATTTTTGACTTGGAACTAATTGTAGAAATGTCTTATTGTCAATTTATGACATTACGACTGGCACTTTGAAAAACACATCGACTACACATATATTCTTAATTCCTTATTTAAATTTTGTATTCTTTATTCTTTGATTCTTTAATTGAGTTCTCATTTTTTTTGTTAATGCTTTTGTTGCTTAAGGACTAGCAACAAGCTAGTACCTATAGAATAGAAATGCATCGGGTTTAGCTTGTCAAAGGTAAAGTGCACAACATTACCCTTTTTGAAGTTCTAAACAACCCTTAACTAGGGTGTTAGCTCCCAGTGTCTAGATGATATCAATTTTTGACAAACATAATGGCTTTCAAACATGCATTTTTACTGCAATGTCCTCATATTCCATGTGTTTGATAATATCATCTTTCTAATTTTCACAAAATAGGCCTCAAAGGGTTGGTTCAAGATAGGCATTCCTTTCCATAGTTAACTCATTCACAGCCAATTGGCCCAAGGCATTGGGTGACAAGGTACCCTTGAGGGTTTACTTACGAAGCTTTAAGTGACAAGAATGGATTTCTTCCAACTCCTTATCCCTACATCCTTCTACGGGATGCTTATAGAAAAAAGATAAACTAGACTCTTTATTTATTTATTTATTTATGAACTTGTTCTCATCATACAATTGCTACTAGCCTAATTTCCTAAAGAGTTTGCATTTCTTAGATTAGATAGGCATGGTGTTATGTGTGAAAGTAGAGAAAAATGAGACAATTAGTTATAACATTCTCATTCAATTCCCAATAGTTCATTAGATTACAAATATAAAATAGAAACTTAGTCTTTAATACACTATTTGATGTAATTCAAAACCTAAGTGGTGCCTAAGACTATCAAACTAGATGTAGAAAAAGGTAAGAAGGAGAAGTACTAAAAAAAAAATTGAAAACAAAATTGTGGTGGTACAAACCCCTCTTGAGGTTTTTATTTTCGATTCCACCTATAGAAGTAAGAGAATGAGGCATTGGAGGTAAACACTCTAAAAACTAAGACTATCAATACAAAGGGTTCAGATACTTCTACCAAACAAACATAAAGACTCTAAAAGCAAACCACCTTTTCTACTCCTAGAGCAATGTCGGGTTAAGCGATGTGAAGATTGGTGTTGTTAGCATTGAGCCTTAAAAAACATGACATATTGTAATAAACAAATATTCATTAAGGTGTAAACCCTCCATTTTGTCTTGATAGCACATGTTATTCATCATATTTAGTCCCCCTTACCTTTCTTTTCATAAGCATGTGCATAAGATCTCTTTTTACTAAATTTTTCATCACACTTCTTGGTGGTCCGCATGTTACTCAATTTAATATTGATTCTTAAGCCACTTTTAAAGACATTTTTAGGGAGTTTTTGGATTCATAGTGTGACTTTAGAGGTATCTTAGGTGTTCCCAAAGTTAGACGTGATTAGATCTTGTTTAGGCACTTTTCAGTGACCCGGAACTCTTTTTGGTCTACTTTGACCTATGCTTAGGGTTCAATTGATTCCCTATACTGGTTCATCATATTTTGGTTCTTTCTTCCTTATTTTAACTCTGATCTAAGGGTTGTTTTTTTTTTTTTTTTTTTTCTCTTTTGTTGGTTTCCTTTTGGTAGCCTTTAACCTTGGTTTAGAGACCTCTTGGTTTTAGTTTTTATTTAAGTGGGTTTTTTATTGTTTGAGTATAGGGTGAGATGAGGATAAGTGTCCAAATCTCAAGCCTCCTTTACCCCTATAAAAGGGGAACTTAGGAGCTCATTTTGGAGGGCTTACGCGAGGTTTTTGGTGGGGAGACTTCGCTAAAATTTCTAGAAGAGTGAGACTTTGGGAATTTGGAAGTTCTATTTACTTGGAAGAGAAGAAATTCTTGCTAGAACCTCAAAAAATCTTGCTTAGGTGGAGAATTCTCAATAAGATCACTCTAGTGACTCTTGAGGTTATTCATATGTTGGATGTGGATATTGGAGTCTACACATTGGATTGTTGGTGTTTTTATTCATTATATATGTTTCTTGTTCTTCTAATATTCTTTTAATTCACTATGATTGCTTGTGAGTTGGTTTAATCTTTGTTTTTTTTTTTCTATTGTATAGTAAATTTTGAGGTTATTTAATTTGATTTTGATTCATTTTGAGTGCTTCTTCCTATTTTCAAGCCCATCGATGATTCATGAAATGAGGTTTTACTAGATTTTGAATTTTTTTTTTCCTTTGGTTTTCTTTTTGGGAATTTCAGTTTTCCTTACTTTTTGAAAATCTTTTTGATAAATTTTAAAATAAATCTGAAAACCACAAAGGTGTTTGCTCATTTTTCAAATTCATTTTCAATAAAAATTACCTTATGACGCCTTTTTTGGCCTATTTTTATTTCTTCTTTCAAATCTAATTGTAAAATGCTTTTTTTTTTAAAAACCTATTTTGGCTAAGATTTCAAGTATCTCTAATGGTCTTCTTTGTGGCCAAGGATCAAGTCTCTCATGTTTTATGTGATTCCAAAAGGCCTTTCTAAAATGATTTTTTATTAGCCATTTTCATCATTTTAATCTCTTTCCATGGCCATTTGGGACTTGAAATAATAGTTGTTTTTGTAGGCATTAATGGCCACCATGATTATTGGTACATAATGCATGATTTCATATGAGAATATCCTCATTTATAGGTACTTCTTTGTGATTTCAATATTATTTTCCATATGTCAATGCTAATTTAGCTCTACATGCCTCTTATAAGCTCAATTACTCATTTAAGGGTTGATGAGGATTGAATGCCATATGGATTAATCCATGACTCTTTCTTTTGGACTAAATCACTCATTTTTCACATTAATGGTTTTTCAGATTTTCTTGATTTTGCAAATATAGATAAATCTCACAAGTCTTAAATAAATGGGGTAACATTCAACCCTCATGATCATTAGAGGGTTGGGGATATGGATTAATCCATGGAAATTAATTTGGGCATTGGTAAGGCCCACATACTTTGATTTTAAAAAATCAAAGCATTTCTAGCGCCTAATTCTTTTTTAAGGATGCTTGAAGCACTTTTGCTACATTGGATATGAAATCATCACTGGATGTAACTTACCATTATTGGATGCACCACTCGAGCACTCAAGGTGCTCAAGTGCTACTATAGAAAGTCTAGAACTTGAGAGCTAGTTCTTGAGTTTTTAGCGATCGTTTTTTATAAAAATCTCATTTTTTTTTTTGATAAAGCACTGTGCATGATGACTTTGTGATGCTTTGAATTGCTTCCGTACTCTCTAAGAGTTATAAAGAATGATAAAAACTATATATTTTACAACAAAATCCTATACTCCAAAGAATTGGAGTTTACAAATCATCTTAAGATAAAAATGAGATTTTTATATCAACAAAAATCTTGTACCTCTTATGAGGCTTACAACCCATCTAGGAAAAGAATCAATAATCTAAATAATTATTACATCCCCAACAAAAATCAATAACAATTATAATCATCATATTATAACAAAATCATAATATAAAATGTACATTCATTATCCCTAAAGCCATGGGATAAACAAAATACCCTACAAAACCCCCTAGAACGGTTCTAACAAGCTTACCAACCTATGGCTCTTATACCAGTTCAAGAGAAAAACTAGGATCTCTCCATTTCCCAAGCCTATATTAGGTTAGGAACATGCTTGACTATCCTAGGCTTCTCTAAATCCTATGCACAACGAAAAAAAAAATGGAATTTTAAAACTTTATATGGATTTAGAATATGCTAGCAAAAACCATACTTGAGATTCGGTTGTTCTTGAATATATTCCACTCGATAAAGATATGAAATGAAGTTGTAGGAAGTCCCATAAACTCAGAGTCTTCCACCTAATGACTCAAACCTTGATCTAGACATACTTCCAATGAGGATGGAAGAGAAAGTAGAGGCTATGTGTAGACCCTAAATTTTTCCCTCCTAGCACATGTCCTATTAGGTTTATCGTTCGGTACTTTACAATAATGCTCTGATGTCTCATTACTACTCATGTAACTTATCTTTTATGAGCTGCCTTAGAGACTCTAGTTGAGAGATTTATCCAACCCCATTGTGACGCTTGGCAGCTCTGATTTAGACTTAGGCTTTTCCTTCATTTAAAGGATAACTTTTAGGTGCACTTTTAGGATAGCACACTTAGACATGTTTAGGTCACTTAGGCACTGTCTCAAACACCCTAAGCCCACTTAGGCACTCTTGGCCCATTAGGTGTCACCTTAGGCCCATCTAGGTTCACTTCGACCCACTTAGGTTCGCTTAGGCACACTTGGCCCATTAAACATTCTAGCGTGACTTGTATGGTTGCATGACTCATTTATCTCATTTACTTATTTATTTATTTTTATTTTTATTATTATTATCAGTCACTTTTATTTAATCAGTCATTATATTTTTATTTATTTGTTTATTATCTTGTTATTTATTATTATTATTATTTTATCATTCTCTAATTTATTTATTTTTTATTCATTTATTTAATTTAATAATTTGATGTTTTTATAGGAAAATCTACCAACGGAGAAAAAAGAATTTGAAATTGGTAAAACTTTGAAAAGGAAAGAAACTCTCTTAAGCATTAGTGAAAATCACCGAAAAATTAAAATAGGGATGAAAAAGTTTTTGGAAAAGATGGGACTCTTTACATGATATGCATGGATTGATTTTTGAAATTTAAAAAGGATTTTTCTGGTGGATAAGACATAGAATTTGGAGAAAGGAGGACTCCTTAGGTGGGCGATTGTCAATTGCTATAAAAAGCACATGCTATTGGTTTCAAAGAAAAATGAATGAGAGGTTTTTTTTTTTTTTTTTTTTATAAAAAAAGGACTTTGAGCACGCATTGAAGAGGAGAGGGAGTTCATTTGGGTCATAGGGGTCTAGTCAAAGAGAAGGGGAGCTCGTTGGTTGGAGAAGCAAAGGACTCCCAAGTATGTTCATTGTGAACCATGCATTTTCTCGTTTTGGATACTACCCTACTTGATTCTCTGTTAATTTTTGGATCGTTCATATATCTTTGTTGTTGTATTTTTCTTCATTTGCTTCTTTGGTTTGACTTGAAAACTGGTAAGGCTCTTTATCATGTTCACTGTGAGACATTTAGAGTTATTTGTTGCACTTTTGCTTTGAATTTGTTTGTGATTTTTTCCATTAGTTTGAGCCCATTGAAAAATCATGAGATGTGACTTCATTTGATTTTTATTTTGTCTATTTATTCTCTTCTTGTTTTCTCTATTCTCCATTATACTTGTTTTTGCCTCTTCCTCCTAGTTTTCTAGTGACTGTTTTACAAACATTTCATACGAGTTGAAATTCTAGAGGATTAAAATGGGAAGGCCCTATGCCAGAAGAAGCCTAAAAGAGATGTCAATGAGAATATTAGAGAATAAGATGATCATGATTCGCCTACTGATGCTATATTTGAGCATGAGGAAACTAAGGTGGATGAACGTAAGGTAGCACTTGGTGCCTGTTAATAGAAACTAGAGCATATGTTGGGAATATATGAAAACTAGCATGCTTGCCTTCATGATATGCCTTCATACCATACCTTCCATTACTGAACTCGTGTTGTATGAATGAAGACGTGACTTTTTCTTGGATGAGTAGTTTGAGAGCTTCACTTGTCAGTGGGAAGAGTACGGAAGCTTACGTGAAAGGGTGCAAGCCATTGCCATGGAGATCGAATCTAACACTAGGCTCATACATGCGAACCTTCTTCTCGTACACCAGTCTCACTCTCACTACAAGGAAAAATGTATATGGTGACATTTATAACGAGTCACCATAAACATAGGGTGTCACTACAACATAGCGTCACCTTCTCCACTGACACCATAGAGGGTATCAATTGGTGACGTATTTGGAAGTGACACCAAAGTAGATAAATGGTGACCCATTCGGAAGTGACACCATATATTTCTAGTGATGATAGGGTGTCACATTAAATACATCATCTTTGAGTTATGATGTCACATTAAATTCATCATCTTTCAGTTATGGTGTCACATCATTGTAAATTATTGTGGAAGATATGATTCGTTTTAGTTGTTGATTTTTGCAATGCTTATGAATTAATAAGATTAACCTGTTTATATTTTGTCCGTAAATATAACAATTACTAGAATAACTCATAATACATTGATCATCTAATAATGTTTGTATATCAAATGTTCATAAAAGGATAGTACGTCCAACATATCAAACCCATCAAAACTAAAAAACAAGAGTGAATACATACCAAAACATGATTTAGAAATGTTAAAGATCTCAAGATTCATGTATACCCCCTTTTCATAAGCATAAAACCGGCTAACTATAACATAACATAAAAGTCCCATCTAAAAATCTAAATTTCTCAATTGCAATTAAAGTAACGTTTATGTCCTACAACGTATGACATAAGATTTGCATTTAAAAACCTAAAATCTTGTTGCCTTCTTCTTGCTTTTTATTATCTATTTCACCCTCCCAAGAGTGTATACCTGCATTTCATAATTTAATGAGTTTTAGAGATTTTTATTGAAGAAAATAAACATGGACTGATGTTATCATAAATGAACAAATCTAAGAACTATTTTTTTTTTCAAATAGAAACATTATTCAAAGAATAAGCAATACTATACAATACCTATGAAAAAATTCATGTAGTAGCTTAAGGGACTCACCATGCATGGTGATCATGATGCATCAACATGATTCATGATTAGTTGTAGCACAAAAGTAGCCCATTCTCCTCTAATTTCATCGAATTCTACTTGAGGATATGTTTTTTTTTTTTTATCACCAAATTGAAATCAAATAAGAAAATAACATTAAAATGCATAACATTTGAAAGCCTAAAACTATGTACAATTCATTAAATAAGTAATACCTTTGAAGCAATAATTGTAGGATAAAAAATTATCTCTTTAATGAATCTCATAACAAAGTAGCCACATTCGAACCCTCTTTCTTATCTTAGACACTAATCGATCAATTATAAAATAACATTAGTACTCACATATATAAATGGTGCAAATGCATAAGCTAATGTGTAAAGAAAAATTTTTGGATGCCACCTGCACTAGTTGCTAAGATGGCCCCCTCTTAGATGTTTTCTTTGTAGAGATTCGAAGAGCCCTATGTAAATAAGTTCAATGGGTACATGTTTAAAATAGGTAAATGTTATATGTTTTAATATATATAAATAATAAAAAAATGTGTTTGAGGTGAATGTATTTTTTTTTATTTAAAAATAATACTATGAAAAATAATAGGAAGAACTTACATGTTTACGATATCCTTTAAGTCCTCACATGGTTTGTGATGCATAGGGTCAAGATAGTGGACTATCATTTTCCTTGGCTCAAGTACTATCAAGACCCAATGAAAGCTAAAACATTAAAAACAAAAGTAGCATCTAATTAGAAATATAAATCAATCATAAAACCTCAAATTAAAGTATAATATTTGTCACTTACTCGGGGTTGTAGGGTATGAAAACATATTTAGCATCTTGGCACTTTATTAAGTGTTTTGACAACAATTGTGCTATTTTTTCTGTTTGAGGAGTACTAAAGCCTGCTCGTGATATTGTAAAAGGACTAACAAATATAAATTGTGATTCCTTTTTGGCAATATGTAGTTGATTATGCATGTGCCTATTATTGTATCAAAACACCAAAAGAAAATTATCATTAGTCATATCCAATCTCGTTCAACATGGGCAACTCATATTAAAAAAATAAAAACAAATGAAAATAAAAGGTGCACACCATAAATAGAAGGAGATGCAGTTTGATGACACCTCTGAAGATGAAATAATATATTCACAGTCCTCTCTAGATATATATGTTTGAAATTCGACACCAAATAGTGAAATGAGGAGTTGTATTGGGTATGTCTTGTCATTACCAAGACAACCATCCACAAATTTCTGAAAATTTTTAATGATTGAATGATTTTGAGGCTTAGATTTTTTAATAATTAGTGCCTCCACTATCCTCTTCTTTCCTTTATCCAACACCTATGAAAAGAGAAGGAATGTTAGTAATATATACTCCTAAATAATAAAATACCAAGTTACAATCAAATTTACTACAGGCATAAAATGACACACCTAAGGATGTTCAGTTTCAAGTATGACAAGGCTTGTTGGCCAGTCAAGTTCAAAGCCAATAGCATCCCCAACATTGATAATGGGAGTCTAGCATCTGGCTTGTGTGCAACATTTATTACAACCAACCTATTTGATCCTTTTTCTTTTGTTAGTGTACTAGTTGCAACAACATTTCCTTTTCTTTCCACTGCTAATTTACATTTAATTACCTTCAATACAACAAATAATATCATTTACATAAGCTTTATATCACTTATATTAATCTTGTATTATTAGTAAGTAAATGCATACCTTGTGTTTTAGTGGTGGTTGTGGTGGTTAGGGCTCTTCCATCATTTTAAACATTGGTTTTTCTGCTACAATTGGTTGTAAAACAAGTTGTTGTCTCATGTTATTACTACCCATATCAGAATGGGGTGTGGGGGGATACATAACTTGTCTTGTTACAACATCTTCCATATATTTTCGTACCATTTCCCATATTTCTTCTTTGATTTTTTTCATGTCATCAGATGGTTGATGAAAGTATGAGCTAGGCCTAACCAAAAGGTCTTGACCTAACCCACATCCTGGATGATCAGGCTTACCCAATGCTTGACATAACATGTCATTTGGACTAGGTGGAGGTAGTCCAGTCTCCTTGGCCTTTTCTAGTAATTCATCCTACAACAAAACATATATTAGTAATAATTTGATGAATATGATTTACATATCAATCAAAGACAACCAATTGAAAGGTAGCTAGAAAATGAATTGTTTTAATATAAAGGATAATAGAAAAATTGATGTACAACATAACTACTCATAAAAATGATAGCATTAAGCCTCTTGCCTATTAACACCTAATGATATCATCACAAACCATAGTCACATAGACATACTAACACTATAGGCTCTAAAAGGCATAAATATGGTAACTTACTATCATGTTAATCACTAGCTTTGTAATCTCATTAAACTTTCCTTTCTTCTCACGTGCTTCTTCCATAAAACAGCATCTACTGAGTTCACAGACAACAGCACAACTTCGCAAAGCCTCTATTACAACGTGGATCTGAGGAATTACCTAGCAGATTTCGTTACTATTGGCTTCTCAGGCTCAACAGGACTTTTTTTCCAGATAAACAGCATCTACTCATGGAGTTTTACTTCAACTTTGCAACTTCCCAATTCTGTGGAATCAGGAGAGGGAAAGAAGACAAGACTTCCAGATAATTGTTTTGTAAATATAAATTAAAACTTTTTTCTAAGTAAACCGGAACCATTGCTTCTAATAAAAATTGATTTCATTTCTTAATAAAAATATAAAAATCATATTTAATTGAAACTTTTCTTAATAAAATTGAATTTGTAAACTTTTTTATTTACAAATATTAAAAATCATTTTTTCTATATAAAAAAAATTGTAAAAGACATTTTCTTATAAATAGAAAGCAATTTAGAATACTTTTTGTAAATATAATTTTCTCATATTTAATCTATTATAAAAAAATAAAAAGAAAAATTAAATATTATTAAAATTAATTAAAAACTTTTATATTTTAAAATTATTTAATTTATATATATATATAAAAAATACGTGAAACTTTAAAGGAGGATATAAAAAATAGAAAAAGAAAATCAAATTTAATTAAATATATATATATATATTTAAATTATTTAATCTTTATATAAAAAACGAAAATGAGTGAACATCTTTAAATATGGTTATATATCAAAAGAATTTATTAATTATATATTTTTTATTCTGCACTTCTTTTTTTCTTCTAGTTTTTTTCTATATGTGATTTTTCCTCAAGTTTTGCCGACCGGTTATTATTAATCTGTCTTTTTTTCACCCCCTTTTTGTCAAACATTCATCATTATGAAGCATATTATTATAGACGCGGTCAAAGCAAGAACTGACGGGATCAAAATAATTTTCAAGCGATCTCTTAAAATATTACATTGCCGTCTTTGGCGACGATTTGAAAATTCTTTGGCAAAGGAGGACGCAACTGCAAGGGCATTTTTATTAGAAGAGAATGGGCAGGACTCTGTACTCAACCATGGGTGCTTGCAACACTCATATGGAATCTCACAAACTTCTCTCCTTTCATCTCTTCATGATTTCCATTTTCTTCTTCCTAATATTCTTCCCTTCTGCAACTTCGTTGTCCTTCAACTTCTCCAGCTTTGGTTCAAATAACCATAATATATCCTTCGAAGAAGCAGGAGACGCTGCATATTCTTCGGACGGATGCATCCAACTGACCACAAACCAGAAGGACTTGCAATCGAATAATAGTTGGGGTCGAGCCATGTATAGCGAGCGATTGTATCTCTGGGATCAGACCTCCAGAAATCTAACTGATTTCACTAGCATTTCTCCTTTGTCATCAATTCACAAGGCAACAGTCAGTATGCCGGTGGACTTACGTTCTTCCTTAATGGCACCCAATTGCATACAGATACGTTGGGAGGAACTCTTGGTCTCGCCAACGAAAAGAATGAGACAAACAAAAGTGCAGTTAGTTATATTGCAGTGGAGTTTGATACATTTACAAACGCAGCAAAGAGGGATCCGGAAGGTGAGCATATTGGTATTGATATTAACTCCATGATATCTGTTAAAACTGTGAACTGGTCCAGCAATATCAAGGAAGGAAAGCTAAATCATGTTTCCATCAGTTATACTTCTAGTTCACATAATCTGAGTGTTGTCCTAATTACTGAGGTTGCGAACAGTACCAATACTACGCAAAGCCTCTCTTACAAAGTTGATCTGAGGGAATACTTGCCGGAATACGTTACTATGGGCTTCTCAGGCGCAACAGGAACCTATTTCCAGATAAACAAAATTTGCTCATGGAATTTTAGTTCAACTTTGGAACCTCCCAGTTCTGTAGAACCCGGAGAGGGAAAGAAGACTGAACTTGTGGTGGGATTGAGTGTTTGTGCATTTGTTGTGGTGGGTGGGTTTGGATTGGCTTGGTTTTACTTGTGGAGGAGGAGGAATACTGGGAGAGATGAAGAAGACGGTGGTGACAGTGACCTGGCCATGGACGAAGATTTTGAGAAGGGTACTGGACCGAGGAAGTTTTCCTTTAATGAATTGGCTCTTGCGACCACTAACTTTTCAGAGGGAGAGAAGCTTGGAGAGGGAGGGTTTGGTGGGGTCTATAGAGGTTTCTTGGGGGAACTGAACTCTTATGTTGCAGTTAAGAGAGTAACAAGGAACTCCCAACAGGGGATGAAGGAGTACGCATCTGAAGTGAAGATCTTCTGTCGATTGAGGCACCGGAACTTGGTGCAGCTCATGGGCTGGTGCCATCAAAAAGGAGAGCTCCTATTGGTTTACGAGTTGTTGCCAAATGGAAGCTTGAGCACCTGTCTTTTTGAAGAAAAAAGATTGTTAACATGGGCTATGTGGTATAGAATTGCTCTAGGCTTGGCCTCTTCGCTTCTGTACCTGCATGAAGAATGGGAGCAATGTGTGGTACACAGGGACATCAAGTCCAGTAATGTGATGCTGGACTCAGATTTTAATGCAAAGCTTGGAGATTTTGGGCTAGCCAGGCTTGTTGATCATGGTAAAGGGTCACAAACCACTGTTTTAGCAGGGACCATGGGCTACATGGCTCCTGAATGTTTCATGACAGGCAAGGCTAGTAAGGAATCTGACGTGTACAGTTTTGGAATTGTTGCGTTGGAAATTTGCTGTGGAAGAAGAGCCGTGGAAACAAAGGCCGAAGAAAATCAGATCAGATTGGTGGAGTGGGTTTGGGATCTCTATGGCGTAGGAAAACTTCTTGAAGCAGCTGATCCAAGACTGTCTGCAGATTATGATGATCAACAAATGGAACGATTGATAATTGTTGGTCTTTGGTGTGCTCACCCGGATTGCAATGCTCGTCCTTTAATGAGGGAAGCAATGAGTGTCCTTAATTCTGAAGCTTTATTGCCTCTTCTTCCTATAAAAATGCCTGTGCCAATGTATTACGCTCCTCCGGCGCTGCAGACATCCTATAGCACTAGCCTTTCTGAGAGAAACCACACCCAGTTTTCCAACTCCTCTAATGGCACCACGGACTCATCAAAGGTCTCAGAATCTTCTTCAACCTTGTCTCAATCCGCATCCCTATTGCACACACGCTAATTCGGTCGGAAATAGCCCTATGATTCAAGGTTTGTTATTTCATTTGAATTTGTTTCATTTCATTGTTGTTCATGAGATTCATATTATTTGTCCTTGGATCATAGTAAACTCCGATTTCATATATATGGTGTTCTGGTCGATCAATTCTTTCTTCAGTTAATATTAATAATAGTCATTATATAGCAATCGGAAATAATTCCTTTGTAAATATAAATTAAAACTTTTTTCTAAGTGTGGACCCGGCATTTCGGCTCATGTGTTTTCGACCCGATGGCGAACTCGATTTTATGTCAAAAATGATTTTATTTATTAGAAAATGACTTGGAGTTGCTACTTATTTTTGTTTTATTTTAAAAGGGTAAACAAATAAGAAAGAAAACTCTAAGTATGACTCCTTATTTGGAAAAGGTGGTCTGTGAAAACCAAAAATTAGTTCGGGGGTCAGGTTACTTATCAGGAAGGTACAGTAAAGACTGTAGCACCCCTCTAAGTCCCTAAAAATGGGTCTCTACTAAAAAAATAAAGCTGAATGTGGCAATGGTGAGGAAATCAATAAATATTCAGAGCGATCATGCACATATGGGAGTCAGAACATGCATATAGAATAACCAGAGTGAGAATGAGCGCGTACCTGGGCAACGAACCATCATGCGCTATCAAGAGAGGGGGTTAGTACACAATAACAATCACGAGATATATCACACATGCCACTAAACATAGTAAGAAATCATCGAATATCACATTCCATTCAGATTCATTTTTTAAATAAAGTTTCTTAGATGTAGGGCCCCACCAAAGCCCATTTATTTTTGCATGAATTAATTCCGTAAATTCCATCACTCGAAATTTCAGAATTTAATTCATGCTTATTTAAAATCATTTTAAAAATAGAGGAGATGTGAGTATTGCCCACCAGAAAAGAAAATGGCGGCAAAGTTTTATTGAAAATGGGATTTTTGGTACCTAAAACTCTAAGGATGAAAGTTTTGGAGTTGAGATTATTTAAAAAAAAAAGTTAGAATCTAGAAAATTATTTAAAGAAAGGGATTTAGAAAGTTATTTTCACAACCAAAAGGAAGAAATAGAAGGTGGCACGTGGCCAAGGGTGGCCATGCATAGGTTCCCCTCCACATACCATGCATCACCAGTATATCCTTTTGATGGTTCAAACTCTACCGCCATGCAGTGTTTCCTTTCAGCTCCAATTTGATCACCCGATGATTTGGACAGCAATTTAAATCTCTCTCTGGAATATTCATCTGACTTCTGAGAAACAGAATCAGTCACCCCAGGGAATAAACCATTCGACCAGCGACCTCAGCACCCACAGCCCTCATGTATCTGCGCAACTGTGTTTCCAACCAAACACGTTCCCTGAGACCAAAAGCATGTTGCATATCTTGGAACCTCGCACAGGATCGTTTCAATCCGATCAGAACATTACTAACATCATCATCTTCTATTTCAACTGATGTTGGACCATTGACTTCTGAATCTGATTCATCATCAGAATTTACAAAATCAGCATCGTCCATTTCTTCATCATCAATGTCATTTGCGTCTTCTTCATTAAGGCCATCATGTTGCGTTTCCGTGAGATTTTCAGGAACATGTGATGTGGACTCTCCATTTTGTAAGACAGCAAAAGCTGACAAGACAACGTATGGCTGCCTATCAAGTAAAGGCCTGGCAATATTCAAATGGAACCCACTGGTAACGAAGAGGACAGAGAAGCTCAGATGGGCGATATGCTGCTTTATATCTCATCTTACTGCAAGAGTGAATGTAATAGCCAAGATAATAGTATTGAAGGCTTGGACAATGAGCTTGATTCTCTTTTATCCAACCTATTTCTTGCAGGGCTGAGTACTTTCCTAGTGATAGAAGAGCAAGGTCTGGGTCCCAGAATAAATATTTACTTGACAAACATCTAGGGAGGATGTCTATGACATCAACAGCAACTGGCAGGCATCAATATCCATGATAGGCTCCCTATCTATGTCTGAATTTCTTTCCACAAGTTCCGCTACAAGACGTGCACTGACCAGGGAAAGATTTCTAGTTTGTTGGGTAAGCAGCGACTTCATGCTCAACCCATCTATATTTGCCAACATAACACAATTCGATGCTCCTACTAGTATATCTGCATTTTCGAGCTCTGAAATATGACCAAATGAATCTTTGCGTGTAGAAGAATCATCCATATCCCCATGAAATCCATCTAAAGAAAATCCATCACGGAACTTCGGGAAATTAAAATCCTCAATGCTGGTTTTCTGCATGTTTGCAGGTCTTTAACATTCTGAAGATTCTGATGGAGTGCACAAGTAGATAAAGCCATGGCTATGTGTAGCATGTCCCCAGCTTCAGAAGCTCCAAAAGGAGCAAGGACAACCTGCTCATTGTGAACATCTCCATTGACCACAAACACAAACGTACCCATGAAGACGTTTGAAGCATCAAATACTTCCAATGGGAGAAGCAGCAGCAAAACCTTGCCAACTTTACGTATGACGCGAAGAGTCAAATGGCCGTCTAACTGGATTGCTTCAACCTCTTCTTGAATACATGATATCATACCTATGCGAAGCTAGCTCACTCTTAGTGGAGTTACACTATTGCTTGTAGCAGGTTCAAGCAAACTGACCCAGGGTATCCTCAGTCACATCGGCTAAGAACACAATGACAATCATCAGAGATTTGCATTGGTTCAAAAGCCACTCACGTAAGTCTTCCATATTCATCATTACCGCTTCCAGAAAATCCGAACAACCCACAGCACAACCAACTCCGAAACTATGACGTTGGGTATGGAAAACGAGGAAGAGAATGGATCAGTTTGAGTGAGATGAGGGGTTAATGAACATGTAAAGGTGGCCACGGGTATATTAATGTCAATGGAGCCTCAACCATTGAGCTGTTTGGGATATGGGAATCACTTGGTAAACTGGAAGCGATCAGTACCTTCACACATGCAGTAGATTAGAATCCACTGAACTTGGATCATCAGATTGGTGAAAAACTACAAGCAACAGAAGAGGAGTTGCCAGAGATACACAATCTGAGAAACCCATAACTCTTGGGCTCTTGTCAACTAAGTTTGAGTTGAGAGAACGTGTAGACTCCCCATTACTGGTGCAGAAAACAATGCCATTTTTGCTCACACTTTCATCCAGACCTTCAACTTTCTTCATCTCGTACTTTGCCAGTCCCTTCCTCTATCCAAGACGTGGCTTCTTCCTAGAAGAAGTCTCTCCTGATGGTGAAGTAGATACCACACAGGCAACAGCATCCCCTGAAGGAGACTGGACGGGAGTCAACTTCATGAGTTGCAAGTCTCCTCCGGCTTCATTAGAATCTAACTCCATGCTCTTCGAGCTACTTGAACGGCAGACACTAGAACCCCGTGAAGGCAAGCTTATAGACCGAGTCCATTTTAGAGGCTTCCAATCAATAGAGGTCAACGAGTTCTCTCTCTTAGCTCTCTGTGTTGTGCCTAACCCATTGACATTACCTATCTTATCATGTTGGTCTTTCAACTGAAGTGGATCCCATCCGTTTACAAAGTCTGAATGAATTAGCATGTCATAGACTGAGTTCTGATCATTTACAGCAAGAGACCTTCCCAACACGTTTGGAGATGCATTGCCTGTTTTTGAACAATGACTGTAGGGAGCCCTCCCTCTGATAACACGTGGCACACATCTCATGATGACACATGGCACGCATTCTCATCCGGGTTACCCTCATCCGGATTTCTCCAAGAATACACGTGGCGCGCTTCTCCTATCCGGACCACCTCAAAGAGAGGCACACGACACTCACAAACATAACTTCCGGACGACTTCCACAACGCATCCGGACGACCGACATATGCTATCCGGATATATCTGTCCGGATCATTGACTGAAGTAAGCAAGTCCTGCACGTTATCACAACAGCCTGCCATGGCCCACGTTCCGCCACCTGCAGTGTGAAAGGACAAGAATGAAGTGACAGCAAGTCACTTCCCACGATCACCTACCACGATCTCTGTCAGCCGCCCGTAGTGCGATGATGGCCCTGCCACCACCTGGTGTCATCATGACAACACAAAATATCTCCCTACCATTAAAGAGGGAAACAAAGCTTCTGATATATATATATATATATATATATATGAACCTTCACACAAAGGGAAGGTAAGCTTGCTATACCTAGTAAAAGGCCAACTGATTTATCTCTCTCACCATGGCTGACAAAACCATAGGAGGGTGCGTCCGGACACCCTGTCCGAACGCCTTTTGCAGGTACGACTGAATCAAGAACCTATTTTGGTTGAGATCGTGCGTCCATCCATTTGGCAACTACGTGGATCACCAGGGACGCGAGGCCTCAACATTGGCGCCGTCTGTGGGAACATATCACTGATTCAGTCACCAGCAAAGATGGCCACGCCTTCTCGAAGCCGTTCATCTGCTAGAAGAGAGGGAGATAATTCTGAATGGCGCCAAGCCATCGAAAGAAGACAGTTGGCAAGCGAACGACAACTGAAAGCTCTCCTCCAGGAGACAGAAAGATTTAAAGAAGAAAAGGCAGTATTACGCATCCAGGCTTCAACATCAGGGCCTCCTCGTCGTCAGCGTTCAAGAGGCCAAGTAGCAAACTCAAGGCCAGAACCAGAATCAATATATCCTGGGTTAGCAGGAGCTATCCCAGAAGCATGCAACGTGAGGCCACATGAGCCACACACGCCCATGCCTCGAGCTCCCTATGAGGAAAGCTCGGACTCTACTCATTTTTCAGCAAAAAGACAACGCGATAGAAAATCTCAGTTGTCAAATTCAAAATGCGCAAGACTAGGCCCACAAGAGCCTGGGAGACCAAGGCCACCAGTAGCCACAACCTGGGCAACGCGCCCCGACCCTATGGTCACCCCCATGGTGCAGAACGTGCTCCCGCACCGTGACCCCATGGTCACCCCCATGGTGCGGAACGTTCACTCGCACCTAGCGGTACGACAAGCTGGGAGAAACCTCCCAAATGAGCCACCCATTGGCTCCATCAGCAAAAGGCTGGACGACATGCTCTCCACGCCTTTCTGCTCTCACATCATTCATTACAAGCCCCCAAGGGGATTCCTCGTACCAAAATTCTCCACATACGATGGGTCCAACGACCCCTTTGACCATATCATGCATTATCGACAGCTCATGACGCTCGATATTGGCAACGACGTGTTGCTGTGCAAAGTATTCCCCGCCAGCCTACAAGGGCAGGCCCTCTCATGGTTTCATCGCCTACCTCCCAACTCTGTTGACAATTTCAGGGACCTGTCCGAAGCTTTCGTGGGCCAATACTTGTGCTCCGCTCGACACAAGCAGAACATCAGCACTCTGCAAAACATAAAAATGCAAGATAACGAATCCTTAAGGGAGTTCGTGAAACGGTTTGGTCAAGCCGTACTTCAAGTAGAGGCTTGCAGCATGGATGCTGTCCTGTAGATCTTCAAGCGAAGCATCTGTCCAGGCACCCCATTTTTCGAGTCACTAGCTAAAAAGCCTCCTACAACGATGGACGACTTGTTCAGACGTGCAAACAAATACTCAATGCTCGAAGACGACGTACGAGAAGCCACCCGTCAAGTCCTAGTTGCTGGACAGGCATCTAGAAGTGGCGCGGAAAGAGGTGCCAAACTTCCGGACCGGCCAAGGCCGTCTGATCGAAGGCAGGAAAGGCCAAGTCGCCCGGAAAGGCCGCCCCTCACACCTCTTTCCATATCATATGAGAAACTTCTCCCTATGATCCAAGGCTTGTCCGACTTCAGGTGGCCTAGACCCCTTGGAACGGGCCCATCCAAAAGAGATCATAGCAAGAGGTGTGCCTTTCACAAGGAACATGGCCACACAACAGAGACATGCAGGTGCCTCCATTATTTGGTCGAAAGGCTCATTAAGGCGGGACATTTAAAGCAATACCTCCGCTCAGATGCTGAAGGTAGAAACGCTTCCCATAATCACAACTCTGGAGCCCCTAGGGCCCCAGCCGCCCCCAAAGCCGTTATAAACTATATTAACGGAGGCCCATCTGACGAGGAGTATGACTCCAAACGAAAGAGACAAAAACTGTTGCGGGCCGCATCAGTACACGAGCATATCAACTCCATCCGGCCTGGACTAACTGGAGGGGGCCCTCGCCCCATAGATGGGACAATCATTTTCCCACCAGTAGACCCCACCCGGACACTACAGCCACATCGCGACGCCCTCATCCTATCCCTAGAGATAGGAGATTTCGATGTGAGACGCATCTTGGTTGACCCAGGCAGCTCGGCCGATCTCGTTCAAGCATCGGTCGTTAGCCACATGGGACATAGTCTCACTGGCCTCGAAAACCCTGGGCGAATCCTATCCGGATTCAACGGGCCGTCAACTACATCCTTGGGAGACATTGTACTGCCAGTCCAAGCTGGCCCAGTCACTCTCAACGTACAATTTTCGGTGGTACAAAATTTATCGCCATTCAATGTCATTTTGGGGCGCACATGGCTACACTACATGAAAGTCATTCCCTCAACATATCATCAAATGGTAAGCTTCCTTACCAAGGATGGACAAATTGACTTATATGACAGCCAGTTAGCCGCTCGCCAATGCTACCAGATAGCGCGAGAAGAAGGGACCAGCCAGGAGGATGCATCCCTCCCTGAGCCCAGCCATGCACATGACCAATAGCAATTATTGGGTTCGGCGGACAAAGATCCCCCGGCAGCAGATCCCTTGCAAACAATCCAAATTTCGGAAGAAAATACTCACCTCACGAACATCAGTTCCCTCATGACGCCAAAAGAGACCCAGAACATGCAGAACGTCCTCAGACGAAACCATGACGTATTCGCATGGGCACATTCTGATATGAAGGGAATTCATCCCTCTATTACCTCTCACAGGCTTAACATCTTGCCAACAGCCAGACCCATCCGGCAGAATGTTAGGCGTTTTTATCCAGACAGACAAAGAATCATCCGGAATGAGATTGACAAATTGCTAGAAGCCGGATTCATCAGAGAAGTAGATTATCCGGACTGGTTGGCAAACGTAGTAGTAGTACCCAAAAAAGAAGGCAAATGGCGGGTGTGCGTCGATTACACCAATCTCAATAATGCATGTCCAAAAGACAATTTCCCTTTGCCACGAATAGATCAAATTGTGGATTCCACTACTGGGCAAGGGATGCTCTCTTTCTTGGATGCCTTCTCCGGATATCACCAGATTCCCATGTCCCCGGCTGACGAGGAAAAAACAGCATTCATAACGCCACACGGCCTCTATTGCTACAGAGTCATGTCGTTAGGACTCAAAAACGCTGGCGCCACTTATCAGAGACTGATGACAAAGATCTTCAAACCTCTGATAGGCCACACGGTAGAGGTATATATTGATGATATCGTGGTTAAAAGCAAAACCCGAGAGAAACATGTCCTCCACTTGCAAGAATTTTTTCACCTCTTAAGGAAGTATGACATGAAACTGAACCCTTCTAAATGCGCTTTTGGCGTAAGTGCTGGCAAATTCCTAGGATTTATGGTCAGCCAAAGAGGGATAGAGGTTAGCCCGGATCAAGTCAAGGCAGTCATGGAAACACCTCCCCCCAGGACCAAGAAGGAGTTACAGCGCCTCACAGGCAAGCTCATCGCACTAGGGCGTTTTATAGCCCGCTTCACTAATAAATTGCGACCCTTCTTTTTGGCAATACGAAAAGCTGGAGCAAACGGATGGACAGACGGCTGTCAGAACGCTTTTGAAAAAATTAAACACTACCTTATGCAGCCGCCCATCCTGAGCAGCCCCATTCCTAAAGAGAAATTGTACATGTATCTGGCTGTATCGGAGTGGGCAATCAGCGCTGTTCTATTCCGCTGCCCTTCACTCAAGGAGCAGAAACCTATCTACTACGTCAGCAGAGCATTGGCGGACGTAGAAACCAGGTATTCAAAAATGGAACTAACAACTTTAGCCCTTCGGAGTGCCGCCCAGAAACACGGCCCCTATTTCCAAGCCCACTCGGTGGTCGTGCTAACTGACCAACCCCTCCGTAACATTCTGCACAAACCAGACTTAACCGGAAGAATGCTTCAATGGGCCATAGAATTGAGCGAATTTGGAATTGAGTTCCAACCCAGATTGTCCATGAAAGGCCAAGTAATGGCTAACTTCGTACTGGAATACTCTCAAAGGCCCAGCCAACGCCAGGAACCAAATGAAGAAGAATGGTGGACTTTGCGGGTCGATGGAGCCTCACGATCATCAGGGTCCAAAGTCGGGCTTCTGCTACAATCCCCAACAGGGGAACATCTGGAGCAAGCCATCTGGCTAGGATTCCCCGCTTCTAACAATGAAGCAGAATATGAAGCCATCCTATCCGGATTGGACCTCGCCCTGGCTCTATTCGTCTCCAAGCTCCGTATCTATAGCGATTCTCAACTTGTGGTCAGGCACGTCCATAAGGAATACGAGGCCAAGGATGCGCGCATGGCGCGATATCTGACTAAAGTAAGGGACACCTTACAACGATTCACCGAATGGATAATTGAAAAAATCAGACGAACTGAAAATGGGCGTGCCGACGCCTTGGCCGGCATGGCTGCCTCCCTCCCCATCAAAGAAGCTATACTATTACCTATACATGTGCAAGCCAACCCTTTCGTCTCAGAAACCTCCACTTGCAACACCATCGAGGTAAGCCAAGCAAACGGTCAAGAATGGACGAACAACATTACAGAATACCTCCGGATAGGCACTCTGCCTGAAGATACCAAACAGGCACATAAGATCCGGGTGCAAGCCGCCTGTTTCACCCTGATTGGGGAGCACTTGTACAAGCGATCCTTCACAGGACCCTACTTTCAGTGCCTAAGTCATTCAGAGGCCCTGTATGTATTAGATGAATTGCACGAGGGAGTATGTGAAAATCATTCAGGAGGACGATCTCTGGCACATAGGGCCCATTCGCAAGGATATTATTGGCCCACGATGAAGAAGGATGCGGCAACCTATGTCAAAAAATGTGATAAATGTCAAAGGCATGCTCCCATTCCACATATGTCGTCGGAGACATTGAAACCAATCTCAGGACCCTGGCCCTTCGTGCAGTGGGGCATGGACATAGTGGGACCCCTCCCAGCCGCACCTGCCCAGAAGAAATTTCTGCTCGTCGCCACGGATTACTTTAGTAAATGGGTGGAAGCTGAAGCATACGCTAGCATCAAAGACAAGGATGTCACCAAGTTCGTGTGGAAAAACATCATCTGCCGCTTCGGAATCCCCCAAACCATTATAGCCGACAATGGTCCACAGTTTGATAGCATTGCCTTCCGGAATTTCTGTTCAGAATTGAACATCCGGAATTCATACTCCACACCGCGTTATCCTCAAAGTAACGGGCAAGCAGAAGCCACAAACAAGACTCTAATCACTACCTTAAAGAAAAGGCTCGAACAAGCCAAAGGAAAATGGGTGGAAGAGTTACCCGGCGTCCTGTGGGCTTACCGAACCACACCCGGACGTCCAACAAGAAACACTTCCTTCACCCTCGCATACGGTATGGACGCAATCATTCCTACTGAAATAGGCCTACCCACTATCCAGACTGAGGCAGCAAAGCAGGATGATGCAGATACAGAATTAGGAAGAAACTTGGACTGGGCAGACGAAATAAGGGAAACTGCATCTATCCGGATGACAGACTATCAACAAAGGGCATCCGCTCATTACAATCGCAAAGTAAGGCCCAAAAGCTTCAAAAATGGTACGTTGGTTCTTAGAAATTTTTTTGAAAATACTGTTGTGACAGGAGCAGGAAAATTTCAAGCCAACTAGGAAGGCCCCTATATAGTGTCTAAAGCAAATGAAAATAGAGCCTATCATCCACAAAAGCTAGACGGAACCCCATTACTCAGACCATGGAATGTGTCCAATTTAAAGCAGTATTATCAATAAAGAAAGAGACAAGTACAAATATGAAGAAATGTGTTTCATTAATATTTGTGAAGTTGTATACAAAGAGGTCTCCGGACTACAAGATACAGAGAGAAGATAGCAGTAAATATTACAAAAAGAAAAGCTCTCATGAAGCAGGCTTGTTGAGCAACTTCTTCTCCTCACCCGGAGGAATTGAAGGGACGTCCCGCTTGATGCCATGTTTCTTCATACAGCAGCGATAGCCGAAGAAGAACATTTCATCTACTTGCTTCTGGTAGTCCGCTTCAAGCTCCTCCATCTCTGCAGCAAACTCACCATCCAGCTCTTCTTTTTGCGCTGATAAACGCAGCTGCAAATCTTCTCTTTGCTTTTTTTTCGATAGATACCTCCGTCCGGAGTTGCCTCACCTCCCCCCTCAGGTGGGCCATCTCATCCTCCGCCTCATGCAGGCGGGCATCCACCGATTCCTCCCGGCTCTTTGCCTCAGCTAGCTCCGCCCGGAGAACATCGTTGTCTCCTCGAGCGGCGGATAAACTGGCTTCGGCCTGCTCCAGTCTCAGGCGCAGCTTCTCTTCATTATTTTTGCGCTGAGAGACGAAGGCCTTCGTATAATCAGCAGTCCGCAGCAGGTCAGTAAACAGATCATGTTGTTGGGCTATGCCGCGAAGACCGCTCACTAGCTGCAAACGAACACACAAACAAGAAGAGCAAAGTTACAAACCATACCACAAACACATCAGTATGTGATTCGTGCCCAATTGGTGTCTCAGCTGATTCGTGTCCAGCTGGTGCTCCTTGATTGAGGGAGTAATCAACAAAATTTATAACCTATAACACCTTATACTAGGGTAGCAAAGACAAAGCTACTATAGCATAGTGGCTCTAGGATCGTCCACTGGGATGGGTTTTCACTTCACAAATGATATTAATTCAAAGTGAATTGGTGCCTTTTCATTTCAAGGTTAGCTTTAAAAGAAAACATAAAGATGTTTGAATGAAAAAAGGTTTGGTTTTAAACTAACCAAAAATAGTAACTAATTTTACTTACAAAGAAAAGATGTTTCTTGGAGTTTAGATCACTAGGCTCAGGTTCCTCATACAAAAAGGAGAGTTCCGGTCACTTGTTTCTTTTCCTCGCATTAGGGAATTAACATATAGTTCATTCTCCAACCGATGTTGTACAGATGCTTCCCATTAATGGGTTCAAACACTAAATCCCTCTCACTGATGCATCTTGCAATGGCTCATACCTCTCACCTAGCACTTGCCATTCAAGGTGATCTTTAACCTTGGATTACCCGTCAAAAGCTCGCAAGAGATAACTAATGGATGTCTCCTTGGAGTCCAAAAGCTTACCAAGTGTTGGCTATTCTAGAAAATCCTACCTTCAAACCACCTCCCAAAGGCTCGCAAGGGTAAACTAGTGCATTTCCATGGTTGGAAATCACTTGCCTTACCAAGTGTTGGCCCAGGTGATTTAAAGGCGTTTTAAGTTAACTAAAAAGATAAAAACCATTAACGGGTCACACTTTCTCTTCATTAAAAACTAAAACAACAAAACTTCCAATTTATGCATGTGGAAACTTACCCGGTTACCTTAGCTCCAAGAGACAAAAAGCTTAGCCTCTCATCCTCTGAGGAAAAATCCTCAGAGTTTGGTTGGCTAGAAGTAAAAAGAAATGAAAAATGAAAGAGAAGAATATATATGAAAAACAGAGCAAGTGCTCTGTTCTTTGATTCTATATATGATATCTCCGAGTCTCTCTGAGCGTCCCCTTTTTAGTGTTTACAAGAGAGTTTATATAGGAAGGTAATTTACCCTTCCTTGGATACTTCCTAGCTAAGGAATTACATGAGTGGCTGAATACAAGGATAAAATGGAAATTTATACAAAAATATCTGAAGAAAAATATCCAAAAGAGTCAGTGCACAAATATCAGGAGCCTTCAGGAACCATTTCGTAGGAGAAAATGGTGTCTGCGAGATTTCGCAGACACTCAAGAGGGCTGCGAAATATTTTCGCAACAACAAGTTAAACTTGCAGGGCTGAGAAATTGGCTTCCACCTTGAGGTTCTCAGCGTTCCAGCTTGCGGCATGTATCGGGTAGCTTCAGGAGGAATTCCATAGCACTGTACAAAAAGGCTGCGAAATTCTCGCAACAAAAGGCTGATTTCGCAACACTTTGGAGTGATCAGCTTCCAATGGCTGTAACTCCTTCATTTCAACTCTAAATCGCGCACCGTTTGAAGCATTGGATTCTTGACTTCCTGAGCTTTGAAATGGTATATAGAATGTAGAAAATGGACTTCGGGAAGTGCTCTAAAAGTACGAAATAAGACTGCAGCTGCTGTCCTCTGTTTTCTTCACTCTGTTTTCCTCTTCTCCATTGCTTGTGCTCGTGTTTCCACTTGAAATTCAAGCCTATAAACTTCCAAAATCCTTGCTTAACTCGCCCAAATAGCTCCTCCATCAATTGGCATGCTTGAATTGGTTCATAAGCTGATAAAAACATGTAAACTTGCCACAAAATGGTTAAAACCAATTACTAAGGACCTTAATGAATTAATTGGGTTAAATGAATATGATTACTACTCAAAGGTGCTTAAAACCATTATAATTAGGTCTAAAAAATAGCACTTTTTGGTAGTAATCATACCCCCCAACCGACTCATTGCTAGTCCCTTAGCAATGGAGGAGATAAAAACTAAGTAAACTATAATAATATACATAAAAGAGATCATGCAAATCACTCCAAAAAATGATATGAGTGGCATGATGGACATCCATGGATCAATAAAGATGTGAAACTCAACCTATAATAAGAGTTGTCAAAGCATTCACTTGATCATAGAGTACAAAGAATGGATATTATGCAAGTTTAAGCATCAAAAGAATTTCCATTCTCAAAAGATCCAAATCAAATTCTTCCACTAAAAGCTAAGTGTTAATGTGATTAGCTTCCGAGTATAGTATGGATAACTATCATCTCCCCCCAACCTAAGTCTTTCTTTAAGCTTAGCAAAATTAACCATCTCTTGATAGGCTAGGAACGCACCTCTTATTCACAATTCTTTTCACTTACTAAACTTAACCAATTCACCCATGTAACAAGCAGAGGATCGGTGACTCCCAACCAATAAAGGCTTAGGGCACCAGGCTTTAAAGGCTTTCGCCACCCCTTCGGACCATGCTCAGGTTTCAAGGCAAGCAAAGAAGTTTATTCTATATATATTTTTTTCTTTTTCTTTTTCTTTTTCTTTTTTTTCTATTTTTTCAAAGACTCATTGGTCTTTATGAGGTGTCCCAACACTATTAAAAAAGAGGTTAAAGGTGTCAAATTATGATTTCTCAAGCTTAGAGGGTGAGATAGTTTCACATCTTATAACCAGAATCTAATGTATGTGTGTGCGAATAGCTTAAGGTGGAAGAGACAAGTTTGCATGCAATGAGAGTTTCAACAATTCATCAACTTTTAGAAGAGCATAATACAAACTCTAAGACTCATGTAATCAAGTTGAAACTTGACTTCTCTCATTTAATTTTGAGAGTTAATCCTTAATATCCATGGAGTTTAAAGCAAAAATTTTAAAAATTAAGCAAAAAGCAACTAAATTACCAAAATAACTTAGCATTATTAACAATACTTACTTCCTCAACTCTCCCCCCAACCAAGCTGAACATTGTCCTCAATGTGACAAAAGCGATTAAAAAATAGGGAGGAAGTGGTACCTCATTAGTGACATGGAGTTTGAGTCGTATAGGAGAAACCACATGTTTCAAAAAAAACACAAGAGTTAGTGAGTAGAGGAAATAGAAAAATGCCAAGTTTAAACAAAAATTATGTCTATGTATGATATATCATCAGTAATACATCCAATCCCAAAATATAAGACATCAAAACATGGAATTATCTACACTAATATAATATGTAAAGACAAAAAAATAAAAAGATGATCAAGTAGTGGAAAGGTCCTGTAGAGCTGATGCTTCTGTGGTGGCCTCTTGAATGGGTTGGATCAGGACTTTGACCTCTGTTTTGGTAGTCTCCTTAGGTGGCATAGTCTCCTCAACTGGAGCTCTCAGTTGGTAGCTATGGGATTTGATGGTTTAAGGAGGTTAGAAATGGAGTGAGAGGCTTAGTGTGTGTGATCCCAGGGTGCGTGGGGCTCTCCTCTTTAGATGCATGATTGTGAGGCTCTGTTGGCATTTTAGCAACTTCTCTTGGCTTTGCAAAGTGTTTTTGCAAACCTTCCTCCATTTCGCAAGTCAATTTTGCAATTTGAAGGCCATTTCAATGCTTGGAGGTGATTTCACAGCCATTTCGAAGCTTGGAGATCATTTTGCAGCCATTTCAAAGTTTGGAGATCATTTCATAGCCATTTCAAAGCTCAAAAGTGATTTCGCAGCCGCGAAATTCTCGCTCAGCTTTGCGCGCTTGTCTTCAAACGGCCATAAATTCTTCGTTTCACCTCCAAATCGCATACCATTTGAAGCACTGGATTCCTGACTTCCCAAGCTTTGAAACAAGATATGGTATGCATAATTTGAGCTCCAGTAAGTGCTTCAAAAACGTGTCCAACAGTAGCAAAATGGAGGTGCGACATTTCCGTTCATGGTCTGCACAGTCATCTTCAAATGGCCATAACTTTTCCGTTTCAAATCCAAATCGAGCACCGTTTGAAGCTATGGACTCGTGACTTCCCAAGATTTCAAACGAGATATTGCATGTATAATTTGTACTTTGGGAAGTTATCGAAATGTGTCCAACAGTTGCCGAAATGGGTGCGGCTATGAAATTGGGATTTTTCATGTTTTGTGATTTCGGAGCCGTTTCGCAGCTGTTTCGCAACTGCGAAATGAGGGTCACTGTGCTGCGAAATGGCACTCGTGTGCCAAAGGTTGGTTTCGCAGCCGCGAAATTCCCTGCGGAATGGGACTTTTGTTGCGAAATCAGCCTTTTTCACTTCGCAATGCGTTTCGCAGCTGCCAAATGAGGGCTCCTGTGCTGCGAAGTGGCACTCGTGTGCCAAAACCGGCTTTCGCAGCTGCGAAAATTCTCGTAGAGACTTCTACAGTGTTGCGGAATGGTTTGGCAACAAAATGCCGATTTCGCAGAGGCTGCGAAATCTCGCAGACCCCTGTTTTTCCCCTGTTTTCGCTCCGTTTGACTCCGATTTTGCTCCGATTTTGCTCCGATTTTGCTCCGATTTTTTTTTCTTCAATTTCTTTGCAATTCCTCTTGATTTTGATCATCCAAAAACCTATATTACATCACAACAAATTAGAATTAAAGCATTGAAATCAAAATTAAAGCATTGAAATCAAAATTAAAACAAGAAATTAACAAAACAAAAAGATATGGTCTAGCTAGTCTTTAAAAAGACTAAGCCCATCAAAAAATTTGATCCTGATTTAGCTTGCCCGGATCCCATATGAAGCTTGCATCCCTCACTTGAGACTTGGTTTGTATGATTTTCTCATACAAAGCTTGGAGAAAAGGTGGAAGCATGTGTTTCTTCATCAATTCTTTCTTGATGACTATCCTCTGTGGTTCTTCATCTATATCAAAATCATAGTCATCTTTCTCTATGCTTTTCCCCTTTTTATTTCCTTTGATTTCCTCCCTCTTTTCTTTCTCTGTTTCACTCCATACCTTAAGCTCTAGCTTGCATGTGGGCAGATCAACCTCTTTACCACTCCTCAGAGTGATCACTTCTTTAACTTCCCTCTTTTGTGAAGATTCTCCCTCCTTAGCCTCCATTTCATGGATACTCATGGAATTTTGATAAGGTTGAGAAGGAGAGTTTTCTTTCTCTTGCACTGTGTTGAGGTTGGCAAACCTTGAGATTGAATCTTGGAGATTATCTAACTTTTGGGCTAGATCATTTTGTACTTCATCCATCCTTTTAATCAATGAACTCTCTACACTGTCAATTCTTTGATTGACTTGAGCATTGATGGCTTCTTGCTTTCCAACAAAGTCTCCCACGAATTTGCTAAGATTCATCATAGCTTGTTCAAGGATTGAGGCTTGCTGTGGTGCTTGAGCAGGTTGCTGATACTGAGGTGGCTGTGGTTTCCAAGAGAAATTTGGATGGTCCCTCCAATTGGAATTGTAGGTGTTGCAATCACCAAACATTTCCCTCTCGGCTAGAATGGTAGGACACTCATCCACCAAGTGCTCATAAGATAGACAAATGGCACAAGGCATAGCTTGCAATGGTGTCTGAGAGATGGCTTGCACTGGTTGCATATTCGTCATTTCTAGCTTTTCCAATCTCCTTTCCATAGCTGCAAATTCTGCCTTCATGTCTATGCCATTATTTAAAATATACATCTCACCCTTAGCATTAGGTTGAGACGTCATTCTTCCCATATCTCTAGCATTTGGTTCATCCCATCCTCTTGAGACTTTAGCCATATAACTCATGAAGTTCATGGCTTCCTCTGCTATGATATTCAATATGGCATGCACAACTAGCAATTTATGAATTCAAAACAGAGAAAACAAAAGAAAATAAAATTCTAGAGAAAATTATTAAGATTAACTAAAAACTAAATAAAAGGTATACTAAAATATGAACAATAAAGAAATAAAAAGAGTTAGTAAAAGGAAAAGAAAAGTCACCAAACTGGTGATGAAGATCACAAGTGTTCTCAAAAGATCATATCACTGCAAAGTGGCACCATCCCCGGCAACGGCGCCATTTGATTCATGCCCAATTGGTGTCTCAGCTGATTCGTGTCCAGCTGGTGCTCCTTGATTGAGGGAGTAATCAACAAAATTTATAACCTATAACACCTTATACTAGGGTAGCAAAGACAAAGCTACTATAGCATAGTGGCTCTAGGATCGTCCACTGGGATGGGTTTTCACTTCACAAATGATATTAATTCAAAGTGAATTGGTGCCTTTTCATTTCAAGGTTAGCTTTAAAAGAAAACATAAAGATGTTTGAATGAAAAAAGGTTTGGTTTTAAACTAACCAAAAATAGTAACTAATTTTACTTACAAAGAAAAGATGTTTCTTTGAGTTTAGATCACTAGACTCAAGTTCCTCATACAAAAAGGAGAGTTCCGGTCACTTGTTTCTTTTCCTCGCATTAGGGAATTAACATATAGTTCCTTCTCCAACCGGTGTTGTACAGATGCTTCCCATTAATGGGTTCAAACACTAAATCCCTCTCACTGATGCATCTTGCAATGGCTCATACCTCTCACCTAGCACTTGCCATTCAAGGTGATCTTTAACCTTGGATTACCCGTCAAAAGCTCGCAAGAGATAACTAATGGATGTCTCCTTGGAGTCCAAAAGCTTACCAAGTGTTGGCTATTCTAGAAAATCCTACCTTAAAACCACCTCCCAAAGGCTCGCAAGGGGTAAACTAGTGCATTTCCATGGTTGGAAATCACTTGCCTTACCAAGTGTTGGCCCAGGTGATTTAAAGGCGTTTTAAGTTAACTAAAAAGATAAAAACCATTAACGGGTCACACTTTCTCTTCATTAAAAACTAAAACAACAAAACTTCCAATTTATGCATGTGGAAACTTACCCGGTTACCTTAGCTCCAAGAGACAAAAAGCTTAGCCTCTTATCCTCTGAGGAAAAATCCTCAGAGTTTGGTTGGCTAGAAGTAAAAAGAAATGAAAAATGAAAGAGAAGAATATATATGAAAAATAGAGCAAGTGCTCTGTTCTTTGATTCTATATATGATATCTCCGAGTCTC
Source organism: Vitis amurensis (assembly GCA_037355405.1). Taxonomy (NCBI): domain Eukaryota; kingdom Viridiplantae; phylum Streptophyta; class Magnoliopsida; order Vitales; family Vitaceae; genus Vitis; species Vitis amurensis. The sequence continues at coordinate 12,714,247 of CM074678.1, forward strand.
TCTGAGCGTCCCCTTTTTAGTGTTTACAAGAGAGTTTATATAGGAAGGTAATTTACCCTTCCTTGGATACTTCCTAGCTAAGGAATTACATGAGTGGCTGAATACAAGGATAAAATGGAAATTTATACAAAAATATCTGAAGAAAAATATCCAAAAGAGTCGGTGCACAAATATCAGGAGCCTTCAGGAACCATTTCGCAGGGAGAAAATGGTGTCTGCGAGATTTCGCAAACACTCAAGAGGGCTGCGAAATATTTTCGCAACAACAAGTTAAACTTGCAGGGCTGCGAAATTGGCTTCCACCTTGAGGTTCTCAGCGTTCCAGCTTGCGGCATGTATCGGGTAGCTTCAGAAGGAATTCCATAGCACTGTACAAAAAGGCTGCGAAATTCTCGCAACAAAAGGCTGATTTCGCAACACTTTAGAGTGATCAGCTTCCAATGGCTGTAACTCCTTCATTTCAACTCCACATCGCGCACCATTTGAAGCATTGGATTCTTGACTTCCTGAGCTTTGAAATGGTATATAGAATGTAGAAAATGGACTTCGGGAAGTGCTCCAAAAGTATGAAAGAAGACTGCAGCTGCTGTCCTCTGTTTTCTTCACTTCTGTTTTCCTCTTCTCCATTGCTTGTGCTCGTGTTTCCACTTGAAATTCAAGCCTATAAACTTCCAAAATCCTTTCTTAACTCGCCCAAATAGATCCTCCATCAATTGGCATGCTTGAATTGGTTCATAAGCTGATAAAAACATGTAAACTTGCCACAAAATGGTTAAAACCAATTACTAAGGACCTTAATGAATTAATTGGGTTAAATGAATATGATTACTACTCAAAGGTGTTTAAAACCATTATAATTAAGTCTACAAAATAGCACTTTTTTATAGTAATCAGTATGGCAAAGAAAATCAAGAAGTAAACTATACCGTTTCTACCACTTCGAACATTTTTGCTAAAGGCATGGCAACGTCCGAGCCGGGTGGAATCCGTTTCAGCTTCTCTTCCAACTCCGCATAGCTAAAAGAGCTAGCGGAGATGCAAGCCGCATCATCAACAGGACTCCCCCCTGATGAGGCGTTAGAAAATGACTCCTCCTCCGGGTCCGGGGCCCCCTCATTTTCAACCGGCTGGGTCTCTCCGGGTGCACCCCCATCCGGGACCACCACCGGGACGGTTGGGGTCTCAATTGCCATCTTCGTCTCGCTCCCCTCCGGATGATCATCCTGGACGGACGAGCAGCTGACTTCGATGGTTTCCAAGAACCGATCTTGAAGCCGCCCGATGAGGCCGGACTTTAAGTTACGCGCTGGATGCAACCTCCTTGTAGCTGGCCCCTTCACCGGTACAAGGGCAAAGGGGCTTGACCCGCAAGGAGGCAGAATCTGACTTTCTGCCCCCATTTCCTCCATTGGGGCTCCGTAGGAGGCAATGCCGCAGCACAAGAGGCCTCAACTACGTCCGCATCCGGATGGGGAGAGCCGGGTTGATTTATTGACGTAGCTTCTTCAGCCAGAAGAGCCAAGCGGCCAGCCGCTAACATTGAAGGCCTTGAGTGGTTCAGACCCGCGAGATGTCCGGGCCCGCTTGAAATAGAGGGCGGGACAGGATGTTCGGGCTCTTTTATTGTTACTTCCTTCTCATAAGTCGTAGGGGGAATTACAAACTCCTTTGGGGGAGTTGGAAGTTTTACTTCTTTCCCCTTATTTAAAACCTTCTTCTTCTTCTTTGCTGGAGCGCCAGCAGGGGGAGAGGAAACGGGCCGTTTGCCACCCGGAGCCTTCCGCAAGAGCCCTTCTTTCCTTTTTATCTCCCGATTATTGAGACGGGCTTTGCGTGTCCGGGCGTTTACCTTCTGCATCGCCGCGTAGAATGGCAGGTCTTGAAGAACGAAGTGCTCCCCAGCCACCACCTCTGTAGGCAGCCGCCTAGGGAGTATGTTCAGCACGTACGGCTGGAGCTCCTGCATGACCGAACGGAGGTTCTGCGCAGAGAGCAGCGTGTCACAACTTCGCTCAGCCGCCGCAATCTCGAAGAGCCTGTTCAAACGGTCGAACGAGGCCTTCTCCACCCACTCCACCAGTTTTCCCCTTTTGTCCTGGCCTACACCCAAGAAAGTAAAGTATGTTAGTAATACAGACAATGCTGACCTAAACTCACAAATCATGGCAAAAACTGCAAGTCATTTAGTCATACCTGGGACCCTCAACGACTGGTTGGGGGCGAACGGCCTGTCCGGATGCACCGCCAAACCCGCCCATACGCCCTTGACCAACACATGACCCTTGGCGGCCCCCTTGGTCGAGTCTGGCAGGCTGGTCACCAACTGCATGGACGGAAGGCAAGCGACAAATCTGAAGATGTTAGTTTTCAGCTTCTTGATCGAATAAATGAAAAGAACCTCCAGCAGAGAGAGGTCCAAATTGAACAGCATGTTCAGGATGTTGCACCCCATCAGCACCCGGACCATATTGGGATGAATATACGCTGGAGGAATCTGGGTGAAGTGCAGAAACTCCTTGAACAAAGACGATAGGGGAAACCGGAGCCCAGCGTTGAACTGCTCCTTGCTAAAACAAATAGCATTGTCTTCAGCTTTCTCAATAGACACTGCCTCTCCGTCCGTCAGTTCCACAAGCACGCCATTTGGGATACAGAAACGTTCGCAGAACTCCTTTACATTCAGCTTATCCATAGATTTCTTATGAGCATCGCCGGACGGGCCAGATAAGGTAGCTTCCTTGTTTGCAGACATTTTTTAGCCTGAGACTGAAATGGAACCTGCATGAAAGAAGCACAACAGTCAAACACAGCAATCCAAAACCCACAAACCTTAAACTCTACCCCAAAGAAATATCGATGGCCCGCAAAAGGCACAAGCGGGCAACTGAAATCCTAAACACACCCAAAACATAGTAAAAAACCCTCGAAACTACTGACAACACACAGTCGCAAAGCAACTTGCCCAAGCAAACCAGAAACAACCAACAAAAACAAAACGCAACAAAGAAAAAGCAAGAGCAATGCATGTACCAAACGAAAAGCTGGAAGAAGAGGGTTGAAAAACGCAATATAGTCACCGTCACGACACGAAAATCATCGACAGAAAACCCTAGGGCTTCACTCAGAAACGAAGGTACGCAGAAGGTAGAAGAAGAGGCACTAACAGAAAAATGCAGTAGGAAAAATGCAATAGAAGGCATAGTATGCTATTTATAGAGCGACAGCCCCTCGGTATACCAAACGCTCAGCTACGCCATCATTAAAACGACATGCTGCTTGGGAATACCCAGAGTAGGCGGCTCATCATAAATGCTTGTCTGCCGCCTCGCCCCCGCTCGCCACGTGGCCCAATCAAGCAAAAAAGTCAACTTCAGTTTCAAAAAACAATTATTTTTTTAACCCGCCCATTTTGCTCAGGCAAAATCGGCAAGTTAAAAAAGGAGGCATTGTAGGGACCCCTCCCTCTGATAACACGTGGCACACATCTCATGATGACACGTGGCACGCATTCTCATCCGGGTTACCCTCATCCGGATTTCTCCAAGAATACACGTGGCGCGCTTCTCCTATCCGGACCACCTCAAGGAGAGGCACACGACACTCACAAACATAACATCCGGACGACTTCCACAACGCATCCGGACGACCGACATATGCTATCCAGATATATCTGTCCGGATCATTGACTGAAGTAAGCAAGTCCTGCACGTTATCACAACAGCCTGCCATGGCCCACGTTCCGCCACCTGCAGTGTGAAAGGACAAGAATGAAGTGACAGCAAGTCACTTCCCACGATCACCTACCACGATCTCTGTCAGCCGCCCGTAGGGCAATGATGGCCCTGCGACCACCTAGTGTCATCATGACAACACAAAATATCTCCCTACCATTAAAGAGGGAAACAAAGCTTCTGATAATATATATATATATATGAACCTTCACACAAAGGGAAGGTAAGCTTGCTACACCTAGTAAAAGGCCAACTGATTTATCTCTCTCACCATGGCTGACAAAACCATCGGAGGGTACGTCCGAACACCCTGTCCGGACGCCTTTTGCAGGTACGACTGAATCAAGAACCTATATTGGTTGAGATCGTGCGTCCATCCATTTGGCAACTACATGGATCACCAAGGATGCGAGGCCTCAACAATGACCTTTCCAATCTTTTTGGATAAAAGATCCTTTAATTTCCCCATTGTTCCTGCTGCATTTTCCATTTCTATCTCCACGAGATGAGAATGGCTAAGAATTCTCATATTCCACCGTCTCATCACTAGACCGGGAAGGCACAAATCCATGGCTTGATGAATGGGGTAGGATAGCAGACAAAAATATGCACAAGCATCTTGACCAGGAACTTCTGTCGGGAATTTAACTAACTCTGACAAGCTGAAATGCGTCTCGCACTCCCAAACTAGATATATCAAGGCCTTGCTCTCTTATTGCTGCACGAGGTATGATAAATGGTGCATAGCGGTGGATATGTTGGGGTTGTGAGTGTGGGTATTATTGATAGCATAAAGTGAGCTTGGTGACCAGTGGATCTCAAGGGAAGGTGTTGGAAAAAGGTTAGGGAGTCATGCACGTAAAATCCATGCAGATGGGATGACAGAAAAGAAATGAATAGAGAATGGGTGAAGGAGGTATGAGCAACTGGCAATGAGTATGAATATTGGAAAGAATGGGTATGGGTTGCTGACAAATGTATATGAAGGATGGTAAGAGAGAAGGTGGAGTGTTGATGATGGGTATGGTGGAGTGTGGGGTGATGGGTATGAGGATATAGATGGAATGTAGTGTTGGGGTATGAGCACATGCATGAGACTTCATGCACGTTGGAAAATGGGCAACAAAGGGGTAGTGAAAGAAATGGACGGGGGATATTGGGCATGAAAGCGTAGGAACTATTTCAACTGCTGACTTTTGTTTTAACTGTGGATGGACCATTGCACTCTAGAGTGTGAATCAGATTCAAAATGTCATTTCCTAGCATTCCGCTAAACAAATCTACAGTCAAATCACTATTTCATATCTTGCATGCATGCACCAAGTCTCGTTCCTTGAATTTTCATCCAGGTCAAACCCATTATTGATGATATAGTCATCACCTTCTTACGACATGGAAGCAAGGAGACGTACGTGTTGGTATATGTGAGTGTCTCTCCTCATATCCTCCATGTAAATAGATCCACAACTTTCTAACTCTATCAAACTGTACCCAAGAATCATCTTCATAGTGCAAACGGCTCAAACCTCCTTGAACGACTGGGTTAACTTATCTGTTGAAGATGTCTTCTGCAATATATTGTGAATTTCTCAACAGAGTACCAATGTCTTCTCTGGTACCAATATTTCCAGGCAATTTAGCAGCAGGATCTCTCACAAGGCATAACAGCATCTTAGAGGAGTAACCATGGATCAGCTGCTGTAATCAGTGATATATATTCATCTTTCCCAAACATATATTCCACTCGTTTCTGCACTACTAACTCTTCTTCCAGTGCAGCTCATACTTGGCTTCACTTCCCGTATTCAAAACAAATTTCATGCGCATTCATCATAACTTCCAGCTTATGACCAAACCAGTGTTGTAACGCTTCCTCATTGCCCTACCCATTTGAAAAGTCCCATGTTGATCTAATCCAAGAATCTTCTCTCAACAGTGAACGCTGGTCTTGAGCTCGAGGGAACAAGGCGTTCTATTTCTGATGGGTGTCTCTTACATAGGATGATGGCTATGGCGCTTCACTGTCTAGATGACCTTCAACTCACTGAATGGGTGATAAGACACATGAATCCCAGAGGCTTTGCTACTGATCTCTTCCAAAGACATCCCAATGCAGGCAACCAACCCCAAACATGATACTCACGCTAACCATATCAGAGACATAAGACACAGTGAAGGAAAACAGAGCATATGAAAGAAGTAATAGATTAAATCTGTCTTTCTCCCATGAAAATCGGTGAGAGTTAAGAACTGGTGGGAAGTTTTCGGGTCACTTTAACACAAACAAATGGTATGATCATAATGCAACTCATACGGAGAGAGAAAAGAAAAAAGAAAAAGAAAATAGAGACTAAGCAAATGGAAGCTGAGAAGCAGGTTTAACATATTAGACAGCCAAAATAAGCATCCGAATATTAGGGAGAAACATGGAACTACTGAAATAACGAAGAACTTAAGGTGCAAAAATAACTAAACCCGAGCGATCCTTTTGATAGATAGGAAGAAGAAGAGAGAGAAAGAGAGAGAGGGATTTTATTATTTTGACAATACAACACCTCTACTATATATAGCAGGGATTAGGAAAACAGAGAATAACAGAGTTTTAACAAAGAAACGAAAATAACTAATGCTGTTGCAACAAACTAAACTACTAGTTACTAGTTGTTAATTGCTACTTTGCCTAATTTGCTCCCTCAAACGAAGCCTCTAGGAACCACTGAACCTGCTACTTTGCCTAATTTGCTCCCTCAAATGAAGCCTTTGGGAGCAAGCCTCTCAGAGCCACTGAACCTGCCACCACAAACTTCAATCATTCAAGCTTTCTACCACTCAGTAGAAGCAATCAGACTTTCAAAAGGAGATCCTGAGAACCTTCACTGATTTTCCCCTTTAAAACAAACATCCCAGCAACACCAAGCCTAATCTCCATTCTTCAGATCAAGAGAAGTAACAGTAAGCTTCCCACGCAGCTTGTCAAAGAACCTGAAAGATAAAGGCTTTGTGAACACATCTGCAACTTGATCCTCAGTTGGCACATGATTGACCACCAACTTTCTCTCCATTACTTTCTTTCTTACAAAATAAAAGTCTAACTCCATATGCTTAGTCCTCGAATGCAAAACTGGATTAGCTGAAAGGGAAACAATACTTATATTGTCACACCAAATTACAGGAACCATAGTCATCTTAGTTTGGAGCTCAGACAAGAGGGACTGCAACCATAACATTTCTAAGGTCAAGCTAGCCAAGCTTCTATATTCTGCTTCAGTACTAGATCTGGAAATAGTGTGCTGTTTTTTTTAACTCCATGAAACCAAGCTTTTCCCAAGAAAAACACAATGCCCAAATGTAGACCTTCGATCATCAACATCACTCCCCTAGTCAGCATCACAAAACCCCACCAAATTCATAGTTTCTGATGGCTTCAACACAATACCAAGATCTGTAGTGCCATTGAGATACCTTAAAATTTGTTTGACAACCTTCCAATGAGTATCTAAAGGCTTCTGCATAAATTGGCAAACTTTGTTGACACTAAAAGCAATCTCAGGTCTAGTGATGGTTATGTATTGTAAAGCTCCAACAACACTTCTATACTCAAAAACATTATCAATTGGATCACCCGTTCCAGCTAAAAGTTTTAGACCAGAAAGCATAGGAGTGGGAAGTGACTTAGCTCCATCCATTTTAGTCTTCTTCAGCAAATCTTGAATATATTTTTTTTTAGAAAGATGAAGTCCACCATCTGTAGTTTTCTTTACCTCAATTCCCAAAAAATAGCTAAGCTCACCAAGATCTTTAAGAGAAAACAAACCACTTAACCTTGAGATAAGCTCGTGAATCTCTTGACTACTACTTCCTGTCACCACAATGTCATCAACATAAACAAGAACAAAGAGAGAAGAACAGTTGGTAAACCTTACAAATAGGGACTGATCTAACTTAGTGGAAGAAAAACCAAACTGTTGAAGAGAAATCTTGAGTTTGTCAAACCAGGCCCGAGGTGCCTGCTTTAAGCCATACAAGGCCTTATGTAGTTTGCAAACTAGCTTTTGTTCTTGATTGGTTCTGCCATCAAAACCTGGAGGTTGGTCCATGTAAACTTCCTCTTGCAATTCACCATTTAAAAAGACATTATTGACATCCAACTACCTTATAGACCAGCTTTGAGAAACAACAATAGCAAGAACAACTCTAATTGTAGTAGGCTTCACAACTGGGCTGAAGGTTTTAGAAAAATCAAAACCAGGAACTTGGGAGTAGCCCTTTGCTACTAGACGAGCTTTGTACCTAGAGACAGAACCATCAGGATTCCTTTTGAGTTTAAAAACCCATCTGCACCCAACAGAAGTTCTGTTAGTTGGAAGAGAAACCAAAGACCAAGTCTTGTTCTTCATCAAAGCTCTAAATTCTTCGTCCATTGCTTCTTTCCATTTGGGATGAGAGATTGCTTCCTGGAAAGTATTAGGTTCTTCAACATTAAGATCAACAGTGTAGACCTTTGGTTTAAAAATACCATTATTTGACCTCGTAACCATATGATGTGGCTGTTGTGGTAAAGTGACTGGTCTTGTATTGATAGATTCATTTGGTTCATCTGAATTTGTTGATAAAGGAATTGTACCAGGAAGAGCATATAGATTAGAAGAAGAAGATATGGAAGCTGACTCATTGAGAATTGGCACAATTGAAGAAGAATCAGTGTTTGATAAATCCTGTTACAGACCTAATGTCTGAACCAGGATTCTCATCAAGTTGATGACTTGACTGAGCTGAAGATGTGGGAAGTGACAGTGAAGGACTGACACTTATTGGCTCTAGGTTTTTAACTAAAGGAATGCAAGGAAGACCAACTGTTGAATATGAAATAGTTTGAACAGGTTTTTGAAGTTTATTTGCAAAAGGAAACTTAGTTTCATCAAAGATAACACTTCTAAAAATAAACATTATTCTTTGCTGATTTAAGCATTTATACCCTTTGTGTTTAGAACTGTAACCAAGGAAAGTACAAGGTGGGGACCTAAAATCTAGTTTATGTTTATTGTAAGGTCTTAGGTGAGGAAAACAAAGGCAGCCAAACACCTTAAGTTGAGAATAATTGGGTTTAGAATTAAACAAAAACTCATAGGGACACTTTTGCTTTAAGACCTCAGTGATTACTACTCAAAAAGTGCTATTTCATAGCCTGTAATTAACTCTTTTAAACACTTTTGAGTAGTAGTTATTACCTTTTAACTCAATTAACATATTAAGGACCTTTGCAATCATTTCTAATCAAATTGTGTAAGTTTTGGTGTTTTTGTTAGTAATTTGATCACCAAAGCAATCCGAGATTGAGGAGAGTTCTTTGGAATCCATGGCAAAGCAATGGAAAGCTCAGAAACATGAAGAACCAAATCTTTGAAGCTTTATAGTTCTTTTCCATAAGCAAATCCGGAATGCAAGGAGGGAAAGCAAAGAGAAAAAGCTAACATGAAGCATTCAAGAGGACAGAAAAATGTCAGCCACTTTTGGAGCACTTCATAGAGCTCAATTTATTCATACTATATTTCGTTTCGAAGCTCGGGAAGTCAGTAATCCAACGCTTCAAACGGTACACGATTCGGAGTTGAAATGAATGAGTTATAGCCATTGGAAGCCAATCACACCAAGCTGAAGACCAATTTCACGGGCTACGAAATGGTGTCCTTCACGTTGCGAAATTTTGCAGCCATCTTGCACGGCTGCGAAATTCTCCTGAGTGCTTCCCGATATTTGCGACCGACATTTTTAGATTTTTTGCTTAATATATTTGATGTCTAAATCCCTATTCTCTCCTTGTAATCCACTTATCATAGGATTCCTTAGTCTTTAAGCAAGAACAAAGGGTAAATAGCCTCTTATATAATGTTTGTAATTTCCATTACAGTGAGAGGTCGGGGAGCTTGTTCTCCGACACAACTTTTTGTATAGTTTTGGAAATGAAGTAAAATATAGAGCTTTTGCTCTGCCTTACTGATAACCCGACTCTTGGTAGCTTGGCATGTAAGGGTATCAACAAAATTTATACCTAAGGTCCTTACACTAAAGTAGCAAAGCTACTATAGCATAGTGGCTCTAGGATCGAACACTCGGGAAGGGTTTTTACTTTAACTGGTGAAGTTTGGAGGATGGAGTGAACTTTTCTTAATAAAAATTAGGTTAAGATGAAAACATAAAAAGATGAAGGTGTTGTAAACTAAACTAACATGAAAATAGGTTAAAAGATGGAAAAAGAAGTTTCTCAAAGCTTTGGATAGCCATGCTTAACTCACTGTGTAAAAGTGGAGATTTTGGGACTTTTCACCTCGAGTTGGGGAAGCAACTAAGGTGATGCTTACTTCCCGAACCGGTATGAGTTTAACAACTGAGTTTTAGTCCTTGAAAACTTACAAAAAAAGGGTAGCTGAACCTCATAAATGTTCTTTTATTGGTATAGGTCATCTCCTCGACTTGCAATACAATGGCTCGTAGGAGATAACTAATGAACGTCAGTGGATCTAACAATAAGAATCCATTGAGACCAAAAGGTTATCAAGTATTGGCCATTCAAAGCAAGTCAGAGGGTTTAAAAGCTTTACTTTGAATGAAAACATTTATGACGCTCAGCTACTTACATTTATGGCTTGGAAATCTCCATCCTGACACGGGAGCTTCACATGGCATCCATTACTTCAAGAAACTAAAAAGGTTTTAGCCTCTCATCCTTGGGGATTTCATCCTCCAAGGATGTTTGGCTACTAAGAAAATGAGAAAGAAAAGAGAAAAGAAGCGTATGAACAAAAGTGCTCTTATAACTTATAAAGTTACAAGTTATAAGATGATTCTTGTCTGAGGTTCTTCACCTCTATTTAAAGACAATAAAAAGCTAAATTACAAGAGCTATTACAAAAGCAACCTTTTCATTGGTTGATTACAAGGGTAAAATAGGTATTTATAAAGCTAAAAGTCAAGCAAAATATCTTGGAGAACCGGTAGTGGAATATCATCAACAGCGTCTCAAAACAGGGGATTTCAAAGGCATTTCGCAAGGAGGGAAGATGAAAGGTCCAAATTTCGCAAGGTGAAAAGCCACCTTGCGAAATTTGGCATTTCGCAAGGTGCCTAGATCCACTTTGCGAAATTTCGCAAGGTGGTTTCTTCATGGTGCGAAATGGCCAAATTTCGCACCATGAGGAAAATCCCCTTGCGAAATTTTGGCAAGGTGAATTTCACCTTGCGAAATTGGTCATTTGGCATGGTGAATTGCCTCCCCTTGCGAAATGGTGTTCCCATTGCTTGTGCTCGTGTTTCCACTTGAAATTCAAGCCTGTAAACGTCCAAAATCCTTTCTTAACTCGCCCAAGTAGCTCCTCCATCAATTGGCATGCTGGAATTGGTTCATAAGCTGATGAAAACATGTAAACTTGCCACTAAAAATGGTTAGAACTAATTACTAAGGAGCTTAATGAATTAATTAGGTTAAATGAATATGATTACTACTCAAAGGTGCTTAAAACCCTTATAATTAGGTCTATAAAATAGCACTTTTCGGTAGTAATCACTTACCTACTCAATTTGATTGCATTGTATTCATTTTTTCTTACTAGCCAAACAATCTCTGAGGATGTTTCCTTAGAGAATGAGTGGCTAGGGTTTTAGTTCCTTGGAGCTAAGGTTGTCGGGTAAGGCCCCGAATGCAAGAATTGGTAGTTTTGTTGTTTCAGCTGTTAATGAAGAGAAAGTGTGACCCATTAATGATTTCTATGTTTTTAGTTAACTTAAAACACCTTCAATTCACCTAAGCGAACACTTGGTAAGGCAAGTGATCTCTGTCCATGGAGATGCACTAATTTATCTCTTGCGAGCTTTTGGGAGGTGACTTGAAGGTAGGATTTTCTAGAATTGCCAACACTTGGTAAGCTTTTGGACTCTAAGGAGACATCCATTAGTTATCTCTTGTGAGCTTGAGAAGAGAAGTCCAAGGTTAATGATCACCTTGAATGGTAAATGCTAGGTGAGAGGCACGAGCCATTGCAAGTTGCATCAGTGAGAGGGAATTAGTGCTGAAATCCATTAAAGGGAAGCATCTGTACAACACCGGTTAGAGAATTAACTATATGTTAATTCTCTAATGCGAGGAAAAGATTCAAGTGACCGGAGCTCTGTTTTTGCATGAGGAACCTCCCCTGTGAACCTAAAACTCCAAGGAACGCTTTTCTTCATAAGTAATTTCCATTACTTTCTTTTTAGTTAGCTTAAAACAAATCCTTTTTCAACCAAAGTTTATATTTTCTTCTTAAGCTAACCTTGAAATGAAAAAGCACCAATTCAACTTTGAATTGGTATCAGTTGTAAGTTGAAAACCCTTCCAGTGAACGATCTTAGAGCCACTATACTATATTAGCTAAGGCTATCCTAGTGCATGGTGATATAGGTTATAAATTTTGTTGATTACTCCGGTTTGAGGACCAAACTCATGATACACCATTGGGACACGAATCAAATGGCGTCGTTGCTGGGGAAGGTGCCAACTTCACAGTGATACTATTTCAGCGTACTTGTGATTTTCATCACATGTTTGGTGATTTTTCTTTCATTTTACTAACTCTTTTAATTGTTTCTTTTACTTGTTCATATTCTAACATATCTTTTAATTTAGTTTTAGTTAATCTAAGCCTTTTTGTAGTTTTGTTTCCTTTTGTTTTCTTTTGTTTTTGTTTGTGTTACAGTTGATACTAGTCGTGTATGCCAAATTAGATACGAGATAGTGGAGGAAAGCTTGTTAAATGTGAAACACCTCATAACAAGGAATTGGGATTGAGCTTGAATATCATGGAAGCTACGCCTAAAGATCAACATAGTCACCATGGTCATCAGGGCAATCCCAATGAATTCAGATCAATGAGAGACCGCATGCATCCACCTCGTATGAGTGCACCATCATGTATAGTGCCCCCTATAGAGCAGCTAGTGATCAGACCACATATTGTTCCACTTCTACCAACTTTCCATGGAATGGAAAGTGAGAATCCCTATGCACATATCAAGGAATTTGAAGATGTTTATAATACATTCCAAGAGGGAGGAGCTTCAATCGACTTGATGAGGCTTAAGCTATTTTCTTTTACTTTAAAGGATAAGGCCAAGATTTGGCATAATTCTTTAAGGCCAAGGAGTATCCGTACTTGGACTGATTTACAAGCTGAATTCCTCAAGAAGTTTTTTCCTACTCACAGAACAAATGGCTTGAAAAGCAAATTTCAAACTTCTTAGCTAAAGAGAATGAGAAATTCTATGAGTGTTGGGAAAGATACATGGAAGCCATCAATGCTTGTCCTTACCATGATTTTGATACATGGCTGTTGGTGAGTTATTTCTATGATGGGATGTCTTCCTCAATGAAGCAACTCCTCGAGACAATGTGTGGAGGAGATTTCATGAGTAAGAATCCGGAGGAAGCTATGGATTTCTTGAGTTATGTGGCTGAAGTATCAAGGGGATGGGATGAATTGAACAAAGGAGAAGTGGGAAAAATGAAGTCTCAACCGAATGCTTTCAATGCTAAGGCTGGGATGTACACCTTGAATGAAGATGTTAATATGAAAGCAAAATTTGCAGCTATGACAAGAAGATTGGAGGAGCTAGAACTGAAAAAGATGCATGAAGTGAAAGCTATTGCTGAAACACCAGTGCAAGTAAAACCATGTCCTATTTGTCAATCTTATGAACACTTGGTGGAGGAGTGCCCTACAATTCCAGTTGCTAGAGAAATGTTTGGAGATCAAGCAAATGTCATTGGACAATTCAAGCCCAATAGCAATGCTTCGTATGGAAACACTTACAACTCAAGTTGGAGGAACCATCCAAATTTTTCATGGAAGCCAAGAGCACCTCAGTACCAACAGCCAACTCAACCATCTCAACAAGCTTCAAGTCTTGAACAAGCAATAGTGAATCTCAGCAAGGTTGTGGGAGATTTTGTTGGAGACCAAAAATCCATCAATGCTCAACTCAGTCAAAAAATTGATAGTGTAGAGAATACTTTGAATAAAAGGATGGATGGGATGCAAAATGACTTATCTCAGAAGATAGATAATCTCCAATACTCAATCTCAAGGCTCACTAATTTGAACACAGTGCAAGAGAAGGGTAGATTTCCTTCTCAACCTCACCAAAACCCCAAGGGTATCCATGAAGTGGAAACTTATGAGGGAGAATCTTCATAAGTGAGAGAAGTCAAAGCCTTGATCACTCTAAGGAGTGGTAAAAAGGTTGAGTTGCCAACACCCAAGCCACATGTTGAAGAGGAAGAAGAAGAAGAGACAAAGAAGAGTGAGGAGATCAAAGGAAAAAAGAAAGATATCAGTGAAGGGAAAGAAGACCATGATTCAACAGTGAATGCAAATCCGGAGAAAGAGCTTATTAAGGAAGAAATGATGAAGAAACACACATCTCCACCTTTTCCTCAAGCTTTGCATGGGAAAAAGGGGATAAAAAATGCATCAGAAATCCTTGAAGTATTGAGACAAGTGAAAGTTAATATTCCATCGCTGGATATGATTAAGCAAGTTCCAACATATGCAAAATTCCTAAAGGACTTGTGTACTATCAAAAAAGGGTTGAATGTGAATAAGAAAGCCTTCTTGACTGAGCAAGTAAGTGCCATCATACAATGCAAGTCTCCTTTGAAGTACAAAGATCCGGGATGTCCTACCATTTCAGTCATGATTGGGGGAAAGGTAGTGGAAAAAGCTTTGTTAGACTTGGGAGCAAGTGTGAATTTGCTACCATACTCTGTCTACAAGCAATTGGGACTTGGTGAATTGAAGCCAACATCAATCACTCTATCTTTAGCTGATAGATCAGTGAAAATTCCAAGGGGGATAATTGAAGATGTCTTAGTTCAAGTTGATAATTTCTACTATCCAGTAGATTTTGTTGTTCTGGATACGGATCCCTTTGTTAAGGAATCTAATTATGTTCCAATCATCCTTGGAAGACCATTCTTTGCTACCTCAAATGCAATCATCAATTGTAGGAATGGACTCATGCAACTCACTTTTGGCAACATGACACTTGAGCTCAATATCTTTTATATGTCCAAAAAGCTAATCACTCCGGAAGAAAAAGAAGGTCCAGAAGAGGTATGCATTATTGACACTCTAGTGGAGGAGCACTGTAATCAGAATATGCAAGACAAGTTGAATGAAAGTCTTGGGGATCTTGAAGAAGGGTTGTCTGAACCCACTGATGTGCTTGCTACTTTACAAGGTTGGAGGAGGAAAGAAGAGATTCTACCTTTGTTCAATAAAGAGGAGGCACAAGAAGCTGTTAAGAAAGAGACCCCAAAGCTCAATTTGAAGCCTCTGCCCATGGAGTTGAAATACACGTACCTGGAGGAAAATAAACAATGCCCTGTTGTTATATCTTCATCTCTTACTACTCATTAGGAGATTTCTCTACTTGAAGTTCTCAAGAGGTGTAAGAAAGCAATAGGATGGCAAATATCTAACTTGAAAGGCATTAGTCCTTTGGTTTGTACACATCATATATATATGGAGGATGAAGCTAAACCAATTCGTCAACCTCAAAGAAGATTGAATCCTCATTTGCAAGAGGTGGTGCGAGCTGAGGTGCTGAAGCTACTTCAAGCGGGTATTATTTATCCCATATCTAACAGCCCTTGGGTGAGTCCTACTCAAGTGGTACCAAAAAAGTCAGGGATTACTGTGGTTCAAAATGAAAATGGAGAAGAAATTGCTATACGCCTCACTTCAGGTTGGAGAGTGTGTATTGATTATAGGAAATTGAATGTCGTGACAAGGAAAGATCATTTTCCACTACCGTTTATTGATTAAGTGTTGGAGAGAGTCTCTGGCCATCCTTTCTATTGTTTCTTGGATGGGTACTCAGGTACTTTCAAATTGAAATTGATGTTGAAGATCAGGAGAAGACCACTTTCATATGTCCATTTGGAACATACGCCTAGAGAAGAATGCCTTTTGGTTTATGTAATGCACCTGCAACATTCCAAAGATGTATGCTTAGTATCTTCAGTGATATGGTGGAGCGAATTATGGAGGTTTTCATGGATGATATCACCATATATGGAGGTACATTTGAAGAAGGCTTAGTCAATTTGGAAGCGGTTCTTAACAGATGCATTGAAAAGGACTTGGTGCTCAACTGGCAGAAAGGTCATTTTATGGTACATCAAGGAATTGTCCTTGGCCATATCATCTCCGAGAAAGACATTGAAGTTGATAAAGCAAAGGTGGAACTTATTGTCAAATTGTCGTCCCGAACAACTGTAAAAGGAGTAAGACAATTCCTTGGCCATGCAGGGTTCTACAGGAGATTTATAAAAGACTTCTCTAAGCTTTCAAAGCCTCTTTGTGAACTTTTAGCTAAGGATGCTAAGTTTATATGGGATGAAAGATGTCAAAAGAGTTTTGATCAATTGAAGCAATTTTTGACAATTGCTCCAATAGTGAGGGCTTCTAACTAGCAACTACCCTTTGAAGTAATGTGTGATGCCAGTGACTTTCCTATAGGAGCTGTACTTGGCCAAAGAGAAGATGAGAAGCCCTATGTGATCTACTATGCAAGCAAAACATTGAACGAAGTTCAAAGGAACTACACAACTACAGAGAAAGAATTGTTAGCTGTGGTGTTTGCCTTAGACAAGTTTCGTGCTTATTTAGTAGAGTCTTTCATCATTGACAAAGCAAGATGCAAAAGCAAGGTTGATTAGATGGATTCTTTTATTACAAGAGTTCGATTTCCAAATCAGAGACAAGAAATGAGTAGAGAATGTGGTAGCTGACCACCTTTCAAGGTTGGCTATAGCACACAATTCCCATGTCTTACCTATTAATGATGACTTTCCTGAGGAATCACTCATGTTGCTAGAGAAAACTCCTTGGTATGCTCATATTGCTAACTATTTGGTTACTGGTGAAGTTCCAAGTGAGTGGAAAGCATAAGACATGAAGCACTTCTTTGCAAAGATTCATGCTTATTATTGGGAAGATCCTTTTCTTTTCAAGTATTGTGCAGATCAGATAATAAGGAAGTGTGTTCCTGAAGAAGAGCAACAAGGAATCCTCAGCCACTGCCATGAGAATGCATGTGGAGGCCACGTTGCCTCTCAGAAAACAGCGATGAAGGTGTTGCAATCAGGGTTTACTTAGCCATCACTTTTCAAAGATGCCCACATCATGTGTAGGAGCTGTGATAGATGCCAAAGGCTCGGGAAGCTAACAAAAAGAAATCAAATGCCCATGAACCCCATCCTAATAGTTGATCTCTTTGATGTTTAGGGTATTGACTTCATGGGACCTTTCCCAATGTCTTTTGGTAACTCTTATATCAAATCCCCGGCAACGGCGCCATTTGATGCGACTAATGGTAGCTTAGCTTTAAAGGCGTATCAACAAAATTTATACCTTAAATACTATTACTAAAGTAGCCAAACTACTATAGCATAGTGGTTCTAGGATCGTTCACTGGGAAGGGTTTTCGCAAACACTAGTGATATTCAAATTAGGAAAATAGGTGATTTTCTTATGGATGTTAGCTTTAAAAGAAGATGTAAATGTTTTAGAAAGATTTAAACTAATCTAAGCTAACATTAAAGACTAAAATGAAAGGGTGTAAAAACAAGTTTCTCAAAGATAGGATATCTATGCTCTGGCTCTTATGCAAATTGGAAATCTCAGGATAGGCTCCTCGCATTGGGGTTGCAACTATGGTGATGCTTGCTTCCCGAACCGGTATGGATTTAGCAAATCAAGTTTTAATCCTTTAAAATGGCAAAACAGATGGTAGTGAATTTCATCAATGGTTATTCACCTTAGACTTCCTTTGAATGGCTCGTAAGAGATAACTAATGGTCTAAAGCCAAAAGCTTACCAAATATTGGCAACTCAAAGTCATTCCAGGTGATAAACTCACCTTTCAATGGCCATTGAAATTGGTTCTAACGGATTAATGCAAAACTTGGAATTGAAAACCTCACCTTCGAATAGCTCGTAGGAGATAACTAATGGATAGAAATCCAAAAGCTTATCAAGTATTGGCCGTTGGAAGTTGTCCAAAGGAAATAAAAAACCAAACTTTGCATTAATGAACCTTTAATGAAAAATGACTACCTTACCTTCCAGGTGCGAGAAATTTCCATGGGATTGCATCCAAGCCATCACATAACATCCATACTTTGAGAAACTTAAAAGTTTTAGCCAATCATCCTCTGAGGAAAAGTCCTCAGAGGCTGTTTGGCTACTAAGAAAATAGAAAATGGGGAAGAACAGGAGAAGAGAGAAAAACAGAGCTTTATATATTTCTAAATTAATGTACAAAGGATCGATCCCCCCCCAAATTTCTCTATTTTGGAGGCGTTGTGCACCTCTATATATAGCAAAATTACAAGATAAAGCCTTATGTCGGCTGAATACAAGGTTACAAAAGGAATTTACACGAGAAAATATCAAGCTAAAAATATCTGGGAAGTCGGTGGTGCGTGCGTGGAGAAACAGAGGAAATTTGGCAAGGTAAAAGGTTACTTGCGAAATTTTGGCAAGGTAAAAGGTTACCTTGCGAAATTTTCGCAAGGTGAATTACTCATGATGCGAAATGCCATATTTTCGCATCATGAGTAAATTCACCTTGCCAAATTTGGCGAGGTGCATTTTCACCTTACGAAAATTGCATTTTGGCAAGGTACTTTGCCTTGCCTTGCGAAATGGCTATCCCTTTGTTTGTGCTCGTGTTTCCACTTGAAATTCAAGCCTGTAAACTTCCAAAATCCTTGCTTTAACTTGTCCAAGTAGCTCCTCCATCATTTGGCATGCTTGAATTGATTCATAAGCTGATAAAAACATGTAAACTTGCCACAAAATGGTTAAAACCAATTACTAAGGACCTTAATGAATTAATTGTGTTAAATGAATATGATTACTACTCAAAGGTGCTTAAAACCATTATAATTAGGTCTACAAAATAGCACTTTTTGGTAGTAATCAGCCCACATCATGTGTAGGAGCTGTGATAGATGCCAAAGGCTCAGGAAGCTAACAAAAAGAAATCAAATGCCCATGAACCCCATCCTAATAGTTGATCTCTTTGATGTTTAGGGTATTGACTTCATGAGACCTTTCCCAATGTCTTTTGGTAACTCTTATATCTTGGTGGGGGTGAACTATGTTTCTAAATGGGTTGAGGCAATCCTCTGTAAACACAATGATCATAGGGTGGTTCTCAAGTTTCTTAAGGAGAACATTTTCTCCAGATTTGGGGTGCCAAGGCCATAATCAATGATGGAGGTACTCATTTTTGCAACAGACCTTTTGAAACCCTATTAGCCAAGTATGGAGTGAAGCATAAGGTAGCTACACCTTATCCTCCTCAAACTTCCGGGCAAGTGGAGCTAGCAAACAGGGAAATCAAGAACATATTGATGAAGGTGGTGATCACGAGCAGAAAAGATTGGTCTATTAAGCTTCATGATTCACTATGGGCTTATAGAACAACTTACAAGACTATTCTTGGCATGTCTCCCTATCGCCTAGTCTATGGAAAAGCATGCCATCTCCCTGTGGAAGTTGAATATAAGGCTTGGTGGGCAATCAAGAGGTTAAACATGGACTTGATTAGAGTCGGGGCAAAGAGGTGCTTAGACCACTACAAGAAAAAAGCCTTTCGTTGACAGTTTTTCACCATCAAGGTAGAGTATATCTGTCAAGGTATGTTACTATTTATATATGTCATCTATGCCAGTGTCAAGAAAAGTTTAAATCTACCTTGACATTTACATATGTCAAGATTGTTTCTATTTCTACCAATGATCAAATCTTTGTTACTATGACATATGTCAATGTTTCTTTCACTTTTGTCAAGGTTCTCAGACTGAAATACCATTTTTCCAAACTCCAAATCCAATCTCCACTGTTAGAATGAAGATCAATGCGTCCTAAACGTGCTCCTAAAATTGCAACTCAATCGGACCACGAATTGACCTCGATCAAAGCTAATGATCAAAACAGTTCAGAAAGAAAAGCCCACCAAAACAAAGGTTCTATTTTTGGCCGAAATATGACTTTCCAAAACTCTAAATCCGATCTTCACCGTTCAAATTGAATATTAATGAGTTGTGAACCTCTCCTCCAAATTTCAGCTCGATCAGACCATGGACAAAGTGGCATCGTACCTTTGATGAAATCTGGGCATGATGTAAAAAACCTGCGTTTTTCTCTCTTCTCCTCTTTCTCTCTAATGACTTTCCGAAACTCCAAATCCAATCTCCACCGTTCATATTGAAGATACATGAGCTACGAACCTCTCCTCCAAATTTCAACTCAATCCGACCACGGACGAAGCAGGATCGGACATTTGATGAAATCTGGGTATGATGAGAAAAACCTGCGTTTTTCTCTCTTCTCCTCTTTCTTTCTAATGACTTTCCAAAACTCCAAATCCGATCCTCACCGTTCAGATTGAAGATGAATGAGTCATGAAACTTTCCTCCAAATTTTAGCTCGATCGGACCACGGACGAAGTGGGATCAGACCTTTGATGAAATCTGGGCAAGATGAAAAAAAACCTGCATTTTTCTCTTCTCTTCTTTCTCTCTAAGAACGGTGGCTCTCTCCCTTCTTTCTTGTCTTCCAAAAGTTAGGGTTTTCAATGGAGAGTGAAAATTTAGGGTTTTCAGTAAAGAAAATGGTAAAGGCTTGTTAAAGTATGAAATATGTCTTTCCGTCCCTTCCTTTCTCTTTTTATAGGACTTTATAACAAATTCCAAAATACCACGCATGTCCTTTTTCAATAAATTAAAAATAATATTCTTTATTTCATCTTCCAATAATAATTTTTATATATTAAACTCATAATGAAAATTGATATTAACATTACTAAAAAAATTTATTAAATATTAACTTCCTTAATCAAAATTGATTGTTGTCACTTCAATTTATAATACTTAGTAAGTAAATTAGATATACACATATCAAACAAATTATTATCATTATTGCTTTTATTTAAGTACCTTGAATACATTGACTTATAAATTATCTGTCAAGATTCTATTATATAAGTCATGAAAGAATTCAACAAATTTTATATATGTCATTATTGGTTTAAACAAGTTGTATATGTCATAGTTGTTCATTAAAATAAGCAACATTGACACATATCACCTTAAGTCAAGATAATATATGTCAACAATGACTTTTTTTCTTGTAGTGGACCTTAATGAGATGGAGGAATTAAGAAATGATGCTTACATCAATTCCAAAGTTGCAAAACAAAGGATGAAGAGGTGGCATGATCAATTAATCTCCAATAAAGAATTTCGGAAAGGACAAAGAGTCTTACTCTATGACTCAAGGCTCCATATCTTTCCTGGGAAGCTCAAGTCAAGGTGGATAGGTCCTTTCATTATTCACCAAGTGCATCCTAATGGAGTGGTGGAATTGTTGCATTCCAATAGCATAGACACTTTTAAAGTCAATGGTCATCATCTCAAGCCATTCATTGAGCCATTCAAGCAAGAAAAGGAGGAAATCAACCTCCTTGAGCCACAAAAAGCCTAATCAGAGAAGGGTTAGATGGACTTGGTTTCACCAAAGTCCATATTTTTGTTTAATTGTTATAAGCTTTATTAATTACTTTGATTTTAATTTTGGTCTTAAATTGTGTTATTTTTATGTAACTTAATCTTTTTGAATGATCAAACTTAGGAGGAATTGCAAAGAAATTGAAAGAAGGTCTCAGGGAATCAAGAGGAGCTCAAAAGCAAGGAAAAGCAATGGTCTGCGAAATTTCGCAGCCTAAAAAGGGCCCCTGCGAAAATAGCCCTTGGCTGCGAAACAATTTCGCAGCCCCCAAGTAGCCGCTGCGAAATTGCTCATCGGCTGCGAAATTATTTCGTAGCCCCATGCCCCCCTCTGCGAAAATTTTTCGTAGTTGTGAAACACCCCTTTGGTACACTGATTCATGCCCAGTCGGTGTCTCAACTGATTCATGTCCAGCTGGTGCTCCTTGATTGAGGTAGTAATCAACAAAATTTATAACCTATTACACCATGAACTAGGGTAGCTAAGACAAAGCTACTATAGCATAGTGGCTCTAGGATCGTTCACTGGGAAGGGTTTTCAACTCTCAACTGATACCAATTCAAAGTCGAGTTGGTGCTTTTTCATTTCAAGGTTAGCTTTAAAAGAAAACATAAAGATGTTTGAGTGAAAAGGGTTTGGTCTTAAACTAACAAAAAAGAAAGTAATGGAAATTACTTATGAAGAAAAACATTCCTTGGAGGTTTAGGTTCACAGGGGAGGTTCCTTATGCAAAAACAGAGCTCCGATCATTTGGTTCATTTCCTCGCATTAGAGAATTAACATATAGTCAATTCTCTAACCGGTGCGGTACAGCTGCTTCCCTTGAATGGGTTCAAACACTAAATCCCTCTCACTGATGCAACTTGCAATGGCTCGTGCCTCTCACCTAGCATTTGCCATTCAAGGTGATCTTTAACCTTGGACTTCCCTTCTCAAGCTCGCAAGAGATAACTAATGGATGTCTCCTTGGAGTCCAAAAGCTTACCAAGTGTTGGCAATTCTAGAAAATCCTACTTCCAAGTCATTTCCCAAAAGCTCGCAAGAGATAAACAAGTGCATCTCCATGGACAGAGATCATGTGCCTTACCAAGTGTTGGCTCAAGTGACTTGGAGGTGTTTTAAGTTAACTAAAAACATAGAAATCATTAAAGGATCACACTTTCTCTTCATTAATGACTGAAACCACACAGCTATTAATTCTTGCACTTGGAACCTTTCCCGGCAACCTTAACTCCAAGGAACTAAAAGTCTAGCCACTCATTCTCTGAGGAAACTTCCTCAAAGCTTGTTTGGCTAGTAAGAAAACTAACGAGAAAACAAAAATATGAAGGAAAAACAGAGCAAGTGCTCTCTGAAATATATTTCTTTCTTCCTTGATTACATAATAGATGCCCTTTTTGTAAAGAAAATTACAAATTATATATATGAGATTATTCACCCCTTGTACTTACTTAAAGACTAAGGAATCCTATGATAGGTGGATTACAAGGAGAGTTTGAGGATTTAGACAACAAATATCTAAAGCAAAATATCCCAAAATATCTCAAAATGTCGGTCGGAAATATCAGGAAGCTTCAGGAGAACACCGCTGCACTGTATACTGAGAGAAAAACTCTTGTAGGTAAGCGTTATCAGAAGGTCCGGATATGTCTATCCGGAGAAGTTGAAGCGTCCTCCTCCCCCATCCGGCTATGAAATATCCGGATGTAAAATGTCGGCGCATGGAATTCCGGATATGAAATGTCGGCGCACGTATCCAGATGTAAAAATGTCGGCGCACGGAATTTCCGGATATGAAATGTCAGCGCACGCCAGGCTATCTGGATCAACTCCATCCGGATTCCCCCAAGAGGACATGCGCGCCATGCTATCCTGCTCTTGCCGGATGATAACATATCCTATCCGGATATGGTGTCCGGATGAAAAACATTGGCTAAAGTGAGCAAGCCTTGCTACAGCCCACGTTCCGCCGCTCTCCAATGGTGTGTACGGATGCCCTGTCCGGACATCTTTTGCCATGGATTCCAAAGAACTCTCCTCAATCTTGGATTGCTTTGGTGATCAAAAAGCTATCAAAACACCAAAACTTAACACAATTTGATTAGAATTGATTGCCAGGGTCCTTAATATGTTAATTGGGTTAAAAGGTGATAACTACTACTCAAAAGTGTTTAAGAGAGTTAATTACAAGCTATGAAATAATACTTTTTGAGTAGTAATCACACACAAGTGCCATTTCGCAGATCCGTACCCTCATTTCGCAGCTACGAAATGGTTGTGAAAATGCCCTCCTCTGCGAAATCCACCCCCCGATGCGAAATTGCCCATCTGCTGCGAAACTAAAACCATCCCTTGGCATCCCTTTTAAACGTTATAAATTCCCTATTCTCTATTTTAACTGGTCATTTGAACTTCAAAAAGGTACCAAAGAGGAGCCAAGCCAAAGCAACTCTCCGTACGACCTCTCCGCTTTGAGCCAAGCCGCGCGCACCTCCGGCCACTTCTCTGACCAGCCATGGCTAGAACTTGATTCGTTTTTCCCAGTCGGGTCTTTTAATAAAAAATATTTATAAATCCTATGACCTCATACTAGCGTAGCAAAGCTACTATAGCATAGTGGCTCTAGGGTCGAACTCTGGGATGGGTTTTCATTCTACCAGTGACATACTCAAGATTAGAAATTGAATCCAATGATTTCCTTTGTCACAAACTTAAAGTTTAAAAGAAAATAAAATTTGTTTTGAAAATGGTGCTTGGAACTAAACTAACATAGAACTAGTTAAAAATAGAAGAAAGAAAGTCTCCCAGAGCTAAAGGTTGCTAGGATCAAGTTCAGAATGCAAAGTGGGAAATTCCAGATTGTTCTCCTCACATTGGGGACAACAACATAAAGGATGGTTGTTTCCCAAACCGGTATAGGTTTAACAATGAAGATTTAATCCATAAAAAGTCAATAGAAATTAGTCAAGTTCCATTAATGGCTTTAGACACTATGGATCTTCACCTTGAGCCACTTTCCAATGGCTCGTATATGATAACTAATGATCTGATGTGGATCTAGCAATAAGTATCCCCAGAGACCTAAAAACTTACCATGTATTGGCCATTCAAAGTGATTCAAAGGGATTTAAAGCAAAACTTCAGATTTTAAAAACCATTTATGAACTCCAACTACCTGTATTTAAGGCACGAGAGTTTTGTACTTTTGCATCCGGACTTTTCACCTAGCTTCCCTTAGTCCAAGAAACCAAAGGTTTAGCCTCTCATCCTCTGGGAAAACATCCTCAGAGGTTGTTTGGCTTCCAAGAAAATATAATTTAGAAATTGAGAAGGTAAAGCAAAGCAAAGGCTCTGTATTTTACTTCTTTGTAAAATTGTACAAAAGTTCCAACACACCTCGAGAACAGGCTCCCGAGATATATATATGGAAAATTACAAAATATCTATATGAGATTATTCACCCTTTTTCCAAACTTAATAACTAAGGAATCCTATGATAGGTGGATTACAAGGAGATTTTGGGGATTTAGACAACAAATATCTAAAGCAAAATATCCCAAAATATCGGTGGCAAATATCTTAAGATGTCGGTCGGAAATAGCAGGAAGCTTCAGGAGAACACCGCTGCACTGCACAGAATGGCTGCTCTCCCATCCGGGTAGACGCTATCAGATGATCCGGATACGTACGTCTGGAGAAATTGAAACGCTCTCCTTTTCTATCCGACGTCAGAATTTCGGACGTGAACATCCAGATAAAAAATGTCAGCGCACGGAATTTCGGATATGAAATGTCGGTGCACCGCCAGGCTATCCGGATCAACTCCATCCGGATTCCCCCAAGAGGACATGCGCGTGATGCTATCCTACTCTCGCTAGATGATAACATATCCTATCTGGATATGGTGTCCGGATGGAAAACATTGACTAAAGCGAGCAAGCCTTGCTGCAGCTCACGTCCCGCCGCTCTCCAATGGTGTGACCGGACGACCTGTCCGGATATCTTTTGCCATGGATTCCAAAGAACTCTCCTCAATCTCATATTGCCTTGGTGATCAAAAAGCTATCAAAACACCAAAACTTAACACATTTTTTATTAGAATTGATTACAAGGTTCCTTAATATGTTAATTGGGTTAAAAGGTAATAACTACTACTCAAAAGTGTTTAAAAGAGTTAATTACAAGCTATGAAATATCACTTTTTGAGTAGTAATCAGAACCCGAGGAGCTAAGTCCTTGTCCCCATCATCTCGCCTGAGAGTCCCAAGAGAGAGTCGTGTCCAAGCTGCCACACTTGAGCCTCCGTAGCCACCGGTCGTCCCACCTCCGGTTGAGGATGCACCCATGAGCCTTCCTGTGAGGCGCTATCAGACACGAAGGTCACTTACCATGGACGGAGCTCTTCAAAATGCCAAAAGTCAGCACCGGTCCCCTAAAGAAGAAAGCCAAGGTCTCTAAGCCAATTGATTTAACAAAGCCGTCTTCAGAGCCTGAATCAGAGCCTCGACCATCTCCTCCACCTGTCAAAAAGTCTCAGCCATCTCAGCCGCCAGCCAAGGAGTCCCAAATTCCCTCAGGCATGACTCATGAGGTGGTTATCAGACGTCCCATGGTCACTCAGCCACCAATTGAGGGTAATTTGGATTGCAGAGCAAGACCATTCCACTCCGAGCTCTATTTTGACACAACCACTTTCAGACTTCAGCCCGAGCTCAGGGATTCCTTCCATCTGCTACAGAGGTACCATATGGAGCATTTGCTGACTCCCAGGGATTTTTTCTATCCCCATGTGGCATTGGACTTCTATCAGTCCATGACCACAAACCAGGTCCGAGATCCTATAGTCATCCACTTCACCATAGATGGACGTCATGGTATTCTAGGAGCCCGACATATAGCAGAGGCCCTCCATATTCCTTATGAGCCAGCACGTCCAGAGGATTTTCGAGTCTGGACTCATCCTGCACAGAGCGACATAGTCTACATTTTGTCCAGAGAGGCATCCTCGCGCCACTATCTATTGAGGAAGGAGCTCCCTCTTAGCATGTTCTTCATTGATGCACTCCTGCGCCATAACATCTTCCCACTTCAGTATTGGGTGTAGAGGAGAGGAGTTTTGCTGGAGGCATTGTTCAGGATATCTGAGGGATACTTCTTTGGCCCTCACCATCTCATCATGGCCGCTCTTCTGTACTTTGAAGAGAAGGTCCATCAGAAGAAGCTACTACAAGCGGATGCTATTCCACTTCTTTTCCCCAGATTGTTATGCCATATTTTGGAGCATTTGGGATACCCAGCAGAGCCTCAGCTTGAGCGTAGATGCATTTGTCAAGAGATATTCACTCTCGACAGATGGATGAGTATGACAGCCTATGGTGCAGACCAGGGAGCCCCAGCTGGACCAGAGCATCCAAACCAGCCAGAAGAGCCAGTTGAGATACCAGTTGACACTCTGCCACCTGCCCCTACAGTGGCCTCTACAGAGCCTATACCTGAGGTTGCACCCTCTGCTCCTCAGGCCACACCACAGACGCCCCCTGTTATTCCACCCATATCAGGGCCATCTCCTTTAGCTGAGCCAAGGATTGCTATACCCATTATCGAGTATAGAGGCCTATGCCACACTTTCCAGGCATTGGCCACTTCTCAGAGCATCCTCACTCAGCAGATGACAGTTCTTCGTGCTCATCAGGAGCAGATTATCACCACTCAAACCCAGCACACCGCCATCCTGAGGCAGATTCAGCATCATCTGGGTATTATATCAGCTCTTGAGCATGCCACTCCTATCCCACCAGAGCCATCACAGGCCCCTCATTTCGTAGATCAGCCTATGCCTCCTGAGGAGCCGATTACAAGAGAGACAAAGGCAGCTGAACCATCATCTCCACATCATCCTCCAACCACCATCTGATCATTTTGATAGTTTCCTTTATGTATTTCCTTTATGTATTTCGTTTATGTTTTCTTTATCATAGTAGCACTTGAAATCCCATGCTTTTGATATTATATATACTGGGATTAATTGTATTACTTGTTCTCTTCTTGTACTTTACATGAAATGAAGTAATACAAATCTATCATTTTTTTAGCACTCTTAGCATTAATTTATTTTATTTCCTCTACTCATATCTTTTATTGTTTTTGAAACATGTGGTTTCTCCTATTCTACTCGAACTTCATATCATTTAGGAGGTACCACTTCTTCCCTATAATCTCAATCGCTCATGCCACATTGAGGACAATGTTCAACTTGGTTGGGGGGAGAGTTGAGGAAGGAATTTTTTGTTATTTATGCTAAGTTATTTTGGTAATTTAGTTGATTTTTGTTTAATTTTAAAATTTTTTAAAAGTTTTTTATTCTACTCTCCATGGTTACTAAGGAAAAAAATTTCAAATTGAAATGGGAGAAATCAAATTTTTGTTTTTCACTTGACTTAGAGTTTGTATTATGCTTACTAAAGTTGATGAATTGTTGAAACTTCTATTGAATTCAAGCTTAGTTCTTCCACTTTAAGCTATTCACACACTGTGCACAATAGGTTCCGATTATAAGATGAGAAACTATTTCCCTCTTGACTTAGGAAAATTTAGACTTGGTACCTTTGGCCTTATTTTAATAGTGTTGGGACACCTTATAAAAGGCCAATAAGCCTTTGAAAAAGAAAAGAAAAGAAAAGAAAGAGAAAAATGTTTGCTTGCCTTGAAACCCGAGCAAGGTCTGTGGGGTATATGGTGAAAATCTTTAAAGCCTGGTGCCCTAAGCCTTCATTGGTTGGGAGTCACCGACCTCAATGCTCGTTACAAGGGTGAATAGGTGGAGTTTAACATACTGTAGGTGCTTGGGTATTAAAATTCATTCTCAAAAGTCCGAGGTAAAATCCGAGGAGTTAGTGGTTGAAAGATCCTTAAAGCTTGATGCCCTAAATCTTAATTGGTTGGGAGTCATCGATGGACCCCCGTTACATGGACAATTTAGAAAAGAATACCTTTAAGCCTTGTACTCCTACAATGAAACAAAATTGTGAAACAAAAGGGTGCATTCTTAGCCTATTAAATTTGGTCAGTTTGCTAAGTGTTGAAAAAGAACTAGGTTGGGGGGGGATATTCGGAAACTATAAACTAACACTTAGATTTTTGTGGAAGAGTAAGGTTTGGTCCTTTGGAAGTGGAAATGATTTTAAAGCTTCAATTTGCATAATGCCTTCTCTTTATGAATTGTGATTAGCAAGGTATTTGATAACTCTTATTGAAATTTGAGTTTACATTTCTTTAATGTTCCATGTGAGAGTTTGATCATCATGTCATTTAAAATTTTTTGAAGTGATAAGCATGATCTTGTAAAGTATATTACTTTTTAGTTTACTTTTTCTCTCCTTTATTGCTAAGGGACTAGCAATATGTCGGTTGGGGGGAGTGATTACTACTCAAAAAGTGCTATTTGATAGCCTGTAATTAACTCTTTTAAACACTTTTGAGTAGTAGTTATTATCTTTTAACTCAATTAACATATTAAGGACCTTTGCAATCATTTCTAATCAAATTGTGTAAGTTTTGGTGTTTTTGTTAGTAATTTGATCACCAAAGCAATCCGAGATTGAGGAGAGTTCTTTGGAATCCATGACAAAGAAATGGAAAGCTCAGAAACATGTAGAACCAAAGCTTTGAAGCTTTATAGTCCTTTGCCATAAGCAAATCCGGAATACAAGGAGGGGAAGCAAAGAGAAAAAGCTAACATGAAACATTCAAAAGGACAGCAACTGTCAGCCACTTTTGGAGCACTTCCTGGAGCTCAATTTATGCATACTATATGTCATTTCGAAGCTCGGGAAGTCACCAATCCAATGCTTCAAATGGTGCATGATTCGGAGTTGAAATGAAGGAGTTAGAGCCATTGGAAGCCGATCACACCAAGCTGAAGGCCAATTTCGCGAGTTGCGAAATCAGCCTTTGGCTGCGAAATCACAAGAGGATGGTTGCAAAATGGTGTCCTTCACGTTGCGAAATTTCGTAGTCATCTTACACGGTTGCGAAATTCTCCTGAGTGCTTCCCGATATTTGTGACCGACATTTTTAGATTTTTTGCTTCAGATCTTTGATGTCTAAATCCCCATTCTCTCCTTGTAATCCACCTATCATAGGATTCCTTAGTCTTTAAGCAAGAACAAAGGGTAAATAGCCTCTTATATAATGTTTGTAATTTCCATTACAGTGAGAGGTCGGGGAGCTTGTTCTCAGACACAACTTTTTGTATAGTTTTGGAAATGAAGTAAAATACAGAGCTTTTGCTCTGCCTTACCTACTCAATTTGATTGTATTGTATTCATTTTTTCTTACTAGCCAAACAAGCTCTGAGGATGTTTCCTTAGAGAATGAGTGGCTAGGCTTTTAGTTCCTTGAAGCTAAGGTTACCGGGTAAGGCCTCGAATGCAAGAATTGGTAGTTTTTTTGTTTCAAATTTGCTAATGAAGAGAAAGTGTGACCCATTAATGATTTCTATGTTTTTAGTTAACTTAACACACCTTCAATTCACTTGAGCCAACACTTGGTAAGGCAAGTGATCTCCATCCATGGAGATGCACTAGTTTATCTCTTGCGAGCTTTTGGGAGGTGACTTGAAGGTAGGATTTTCTAGAATTGCCAACACTTGGTAAGCTTTTGGACTCTAGGGAGACATCCATTAGTTATCTCTTGCGAGCTTGAGAAGGGAAGTCCAAGGTTAATGATCACCTTGAATGGTAAATTCTAGGTGAGAGGCACGAGCCATTGCAAGTTGCATCAGTGAGAGGGAATTAGTGCTGAAATCCATTAAAGGGAAGCATCTGTACAACACCGATTAGAGAATTAACTATATGTTAATTCTCTAATGCGAGGAAAAGATTCAAGTGACCGAAACTCTGTTTTTGCATGAGGAACCTCCCCTGTGAACTTAAAATTCCAAGGAACGCTTTTCTTCATAAGTAATTTCCATTACTTTCTTTTTAGTTAGCTTAAAACAAATCATTTTTCAACCAAAGTTTATGTTTTCTTCTTAAGCTAACCTTGAAATGAAAAAGCACCAATTCAACTTTGAATTGGTATCAATTGTAAGTTGAAAACCCTTCCCAGTGAACGATCCTAGAGCCACTATGCTATATTAGCTAAGGCTATCCTAGTGCATGGTGATATAGGTTATAAATTTTGTTGATTACTCTCGTTTGAGGACCAAACTCATGATACACCATTGGGACACGAATCACTCAGTAGGCAACCTGTTGATAAGAAAAACAGTTGTGGAAAAAACATCAGGTCAATATTTAAGTGGAAGAGAAGCTTGAGCAAGAAGAGTCAAACCTAACTCCACTATATGTCTATGCTTTCTTTCAATAATGCCATTCTATTTTGAAGTATGAGGACATGAAAGCCTATGTATTATACCATTTTGTTCAAAATAGGTTTTCAAACTTCTAAATTCACCACCCCAATTTGTTTGAAAGGTTTTGAGTTTACAACCAAATTGGAGTTCAGCTTGAGCTTTAAACATTAAAAAGGCTTCTCTGGTTTGTGACTTAGTTTTCAAGAAATAAACCTAGGTGTATCTAGAGTATGCATCAACAAAAGAAACATAATATGTGAACCCATAAGAAGAATTAATTGGAGCTGGCCCCTATAAATCTGATACAACTAACTGAAGAGGCTTAGTATACACAGTTTGAGAAATTGGAAAAGACAAATTATGACTTTTCCCGAGCTGACAAGCTGAACAAATTGAAGACCCAGATTTGGTAGAAAATGGAATTTTATTATCATTGAGAATCTGTGTTACAATTTTTGAGACTGGATGACGAAGCCTTTTATGCCACAAATAAAAAACATGAAAACTAGAATTGGTTGTTTCAGGAAAATCAGAATTGTCATTATGCATAAGAGAAGCAGTACAATATGTAAGTTCATTTTGACCATTTGATAAAGAAAGACCAGATACTTTTCCAAAGAGTTTCTTTGACAGGTTGAACTGATAGAGTCCTTTATGCAGATTGCCCTGCAAGAGTAAAGAGTGATTAGATCTGTCTTTAACAAAACAAACCTTTGGATGAAACTCAAAATAAACATTATTATCTCTAGCAAATTGAGAAACACTTAATAGATTTTTCTTAATTGCAGAAACTCTAAGAATATTTTTAAGAAAAAAAACTTTATTTGGACTAGAAGAAGAAGGAAAAAAAGATAAACCAATGTGTGAAATTTTAAGTCTAGTCTCATTTCCCATGTGGATTTTTGAGTTACCATTATACTCAGCACTAGAATTGAGGTTGCCAAGATCATGAGTAACATGGTTTGTGGCTCCTGAATCTGGGAACCAACAACAATTTTGAAGATCTTCAGGAGTGGCAACCATTGCTTCCATTTCTGAGTAATCTTGATCTTCTTGAGCATCATACTCAGTGAGATTGACATTTCCAGCACTAGAAATTGAACCAGATGCTCCATTCCTTGCACCACTTCCTAAAACATCAGGAGTAGGTCCATTAGCAAGCATATTACCATGGAAATTTGGATCATACCTATAGAAGCAACAATGAACAGTATGACCAAATTTATTGCATAGTTGACACTGAGGCTTGATTCCTCCTTGAGCTCTGCCACGACCTCTTCCTCTTTTAGGAACAAAAGACCCTCTAGTCATCTGATTTCCTCCAAATTGATTCCTATTCTGAAAACCACTAGAAGGATAGCCATTAGAATTCCAAGAGGAAGAAGAACCTCTATTATAATACTGAGAGGTGTAATTCACAGAAAGATCATTAGAGGAGATTTTGTGTCCAATTCTTCCTTCATGAGCAATCAAAGTCGAGGTGACATATTAAAGAGAAGGAGAAGACTTTTTCGAGGAGATAACAACAATGACAAACTGGTATTCATCTCCAAGACCTTGCATTATAGCAAGTATATGATGTGTCTGAAATTTTGTGACCAGCAGTAGCAAGAAGATCACAATAATTCTTCATTTTGGTAAGATAATCTCTTATAGCCAGACCATCCTTTTTTAACATCTGCATTTGACTCTTGTAGAACATAACCTTTGCAGAAGATTGAGAATTGAAATTCCGGGAAATTGCATTCCATACCTCAAAAGCTGAAGAACACCCAACAACCTGAGACAAGAACGCACTTCCGATTGAAGATAGAAGCCAAGAAATCAACATATGATCTTGGCGTTAGTAATCTCTGAACTTGGGATTTGGAACCAAAATCCCTGTTTCATCAGTGACCATCTTTGGTGGAACTTGCTCTGTTCCAAACAAGAAACCTTCAAGACCATAACCCCGTACAACATTTTCAATTTGATACTTCCACGTCAAGAAATTATTATCCTCCAGACACATCGTAATAAGCTGACTCAAAGGGCTTATTACCATTCTCAAAGGTTCGTCCATGGTCGTCTTCTAGCTTCAGCTGAAGGATCCGAATGTAACACCTCTCCAGTAGTCTGATTCACAACGGCCATTGATGCATGAGCACTGTAGCTCTAATACCAAGATAGGAAGAAGAAGAGAGAGAGAAAGAGAGAGAGGGATTTTATTATTTTGACAATACAACACCTCTGCTATATATAGCAAGGATTAGGAAAACAAAGAATAATAGAGTTTTAACAAAGAAATGAAAATAACTAATGCTGTTGCAACAAACTAAACTACTAGTTACTAGTTGTTAATTGCTACTTTGCGTAATTTCGATCAAAAATCGATTGGTTTTCAGTAAGCCGCAACCTCTCTCCTCTATTCCTTGCTTCTTCTATGAGAGCTCTCTCTTCTCTCAGGTTTATAGCCTACCCTCTCCTCTGTCAAAACTAGCTTAACCTAGCCAAAAACAATCTCTCTCCCCTTTCAGTTTGCTTCTTAGCTTCGCGAATAACCTCTGAAAACTCCCAGAAAACCCCCTCCCCTCTCTCTACCAGACTTGCCCTCTCTCACTCAAAGAACCTCTCTGGAATCCCTCACCTCCCTAAAAACTGAATACCCTCTTGTAGCAGCTTCCTCCTCAAGCTAGAAGGAAAATCCTCTGTTTCTCCTCCTTACCCTGCTGCCAGACTTCCCCTCAAGAAAGAATCCTCCCCCTCAAAATATCTCACAACCCAGCATCCTAAAAGTACCTGCTCTCTGCCAACCTCCTTTTTCCCCTCTCTCTACCAGATTTGCCCATCCAAAAGTATCTCCAACCCATAGGAAAATCACCCTCCATCTTTGCCAGAATCCTCTCTCTCTTACGCTCCTCCTAACGGCCTCAACTTTTTCTAGAATCTTCTTGACACGTGTCAACCTCTTGTTTGCCCCTTGATTCCACTACCTGATGCCATAGCAACCAAATGGGAATCAACACGTGGCTACTGGCAAAAAAATGTAACCTGCAAGAAACAACAAAGAAAAAATGAACATGCCTAAATGGGGTTCTACACTAAGTAAACTAGAACCATTGCTTTAAATAAAAATTGATTTCATTTCTTAATAAAAATATAAAAAATCATATTTAATTGAAACTTTTCTTAATAAAATTAAATTTGTAAACATTTTTTTTACAAATATTAAAAATCATTTTTTCTAAATAAAAATTGTAAAAGACATTCTCTTATAAATAAATAGCAAATTAGAATACTTTTTATAAATATAATTTTCTCATATTTAATCTATTATAAAAAAAATAAAAAGAAAAACTACATATTATTAAAATTAATTAAAAACTTATATATTTTCAAATTATTTAATTTTTATATAAAAAAAAAAGAAAATGCGAGAAACTTTAAAGGTGGATATAAAAAATAAAAAAAGAAAATCAAATTTAATTAAACTTAATAAATTTGTATATAGATTTAAATTATTTAATCTTTGTATAAAAAAAGAAAATGAGTGAAACTTTAAAGGAGGATATAAAAAATAAAAATAAAAAGAAAATCAAATTTAATTAAAATTAATTAAATTTGTATATATATTTAAATTATTTAATTTTTATATAAAAAAAAAAGAAAATGAGTGAAAATCTTTAAATATGATTATATATCAAAAGAATTTATTAATTATATAAAGTGAGATTCCATACGAGTGTTGCAAGCACCCATGGTTGAGTACAGAGTCCTGCCCATTCTCTCCTAATTAAACATATCCTTGCAGTTGCGTCCTCCTTTGCCAAAAAATTTTCAAATCGTCGCCAAAGACGGCAAAGTAATATTTTAAGAGGTCGCCTTGATCCCGTCTGTTCTTGCTTTGACCGCGTCTATAATAATATGCTTCATAACGATGAATGCAAAAAGAAGGGGGTGGATTACATATAGAAAAAAACTAGAAGAAAAAAGAAGAATCTCTTCTTTTCTCTTCTTTTTTCTTCTCTTCTTTTTTCTCTTCTTTTTTCTTCTAGTTTTTTCTATATGTAATCCACCCCCCTTCTTTTTGCATTCATCATTATGAAGCATATTATTATAGACGCGGTCAAAGCAAGAACAGACGGGATCAAGGCGACCTCTTAAAATATTACTTTGCCGTCTTTGGCGACGATTTGAAAATTCTTTGGCAAAGGAGGACGCAACTGCAAGGATATGTTTAATTAGGAGAGAATGGGCAGGACTCTGTACTCAACCATGGGTGCTTGCAACACTCGTATGGAATCTCACAAACTTCTCTCCTTTCATCTCTTCATGATTTCCATTTTCTTCTTCCTAATATTCTTCCCTTCTGCAACTTCGTTGTCCTTCAACTTCTCCAGCTTTGGTTCAAATAACCATAATATATCCTTCGAAGAAGCAGGAGACGCTGTATATTCTTCGGACGGATGCATCCAACTGACCATAAACCAGAACGACAAGCAATCGAATGATAGTTGGGGTCGAGCCATGTATAGCGAGCGATTGTATCTCTGGGATCAGACCTCCAGAAATCTAACTGATTTCACTAGCAATTTCTCCTTCGTCATCAATTCACAAGGCTCCAGTCAGCATGCCGATGGACTTACGTTCTTCCTTAATGGTACCCAATTGCATACAGATACGTTGGGAGGAACTCTTGGTCTCGCCAACGAAAAGAATGAGACAAACAAAAGTGCAGTTACTTTTATTGCAGTGGAGTTTGATACATTTACAAACGCAGCAAAGAAGGATCCGGAAGGTGAGCACATTGGTATTGATATTAACTCCATGATATCTGTTAAAACTGTGAACTGGTCCAGCAATATCACGGGAGGAAAGAAAAATCATGTTTCCATCAGTTATACTTCTAGTTCACATAATCTGAGTGTTGTCCTAATTACTGAGGTTACGGACAGTACCAATACTACGCAAAGCCTCTCTTACGAAGTTGATCTGAGGGAATACTTGCCGGAATACGTTACTATGGGCTTCTCAGGCGCAACAGGAACCTATTTCCAGATAAACAAAATTTGCTCATGGAATTTTAGTTCAACTTTGGAACCTCCCAGTTCTGTAGAACCTGGAGAGGGAAAGAAGACAGAACTTGCGGTGGGATTGAGTGTTTGTGCATTTGTTGTGGTGGGTGGGTTTGGATTGGCTTGGTTTTACTTCTGGAGGAAGAGGAATACTGGGAGAGATCAAGAAGACGGTGGTGACAGTGACCTGGACATGGACGAAGATTTTGAGAAGGGTACTGGACCGAGGAAGTTTTCCTTTAATGAATTGGCTCTTGCGACCACTAACTTTTCAGAGGGAGAGAAGCTTGGAGAGGGAGGGTTTGGTGGGGTCTATAGAGGTTTCTTGCGAGAACTGAACTCTTATGTTGCAGTTAAGAGAGTAACAAGGAACTCCCAACAGGGGATGAAGGAGTACGCATCTGAAGTGAAGATCTTCTGTCGATTAAGGCACCGGAACTTGGTGCAGCTCATGGGCTGGTGCCATAAGAAAGAAGAGCTCCTATTGGTTTACGAGTTGTTGCCAAATGGAAGCTTGAGCACCTGTCTTTTTGAAGAAAAAACCTTGTTAACATGGGCTATGAGGTATAGAATTGCTCTAGGCTTGGCCTCTTCGCTTCTGTACCTACATGAAGAATGGGAGCAGTGTGTGGTACATAGGGATATCAAGTCCAGTAATGTGATGTTGGACTCAGATTTTAATGCTAAGCTTGGAGATTTTGGGCTAGCCAGGCTTGTTGATCATGGTAAAGGGTCACAAACTACTGTTTTAGCAGGGACCATGGGCTACATGGCTCCTGAATGTTTCGTGACAGGCAAGGCTAGTAAGGAATCTGACATGTACAGTTTTGGAATTGTTGCATTGGAAATTTGCTGCGGAAGAAGAGCCGTGGAACCAAAGGTCAAAGAAAATCAGATCAGATTGGTGGAGTGGGTTTGGGACCTCTATGGCGTAGGAAAACTTCTTGAAGCAGCTGATCCAAGACTGTCTGCAGATTATGATGAGCAACAAATGGAACGATTGATGATTGTTGGTCTTTGGTGTGCTCACCCGGATTGCAATGCTCGTCCTTCAATGAGGCAAGCAATTAGTGTCCTTAATTCTGAAGCTTTATTGCCTCTTCTTCCTATAAAAATGCCCGTGCCCATGTATTATGCTCCTCCAGCGCTGCAAACATCCTATAGCACTAGCGTTTCTGAGAGAAACCACACCCAGTTTTCCAACTCCTCTAATGGCACCACGGACTCATCAAAGTTCTCGGAATCTTCTCCAATCTTGTCTCAATCCGCATCCGTATTGCATGCACGCTAATCCGGTCGGAAATAGCCCTATGATTCAGGGTTGGTTCTTTATTTTGAATTTGTTTAATTTCATTGTTCTTCATGAGATTCATGCTATTTGTCCTTGAATCATAGTGAACTCCGATTTCATATATATGGTGTTCTGGTCGATCAATTCGTGCTTTGGTTAATATTAATAATAGTCATTATATAGTAATCAAAGACAATTATTTGGCTATGTTTGGTCTGAAAAATTTGAGGAAAAATGTGAGGGAAATAAAATAGAGATGAAAAGTGGAAGGAAAGAAAAAATGAAAGAAAAATAAAAAATAGATTCAAAATTAATAAATTATTTTTATATGTTTCTTCAAACTCATTTCACTTAATTTTTTTCATTATATAAAGATTAAATAATTTTAAAATATATAAATTTCTAATTAATTTTAATTATGTTTAATTTTTTTAAAAAAAATTTATAGTGAAACCAAAGATGAGAGAAAACCATTTCCTTCGCATTTTTTTCTTTCTTTCTTTGGTACTTTTCAGAACCAAACATAAGCTTAGTAAATTTAGACTAGCTATATTAGTATACAAGAAGTTATACTAATCCTTTTTATGTAAAGAAAAAAAGAAAAGAAAAACCGGGAAAAACGCCTGTTTGGACTCTTTTTGGGGATATGAAAGCCTGTATCAGTGTTGAGCATGCTTGCCAATGGATGGATGTTTACCTGATCTGAGTTTAATGAAATTGAGCGGCCTGATTACATAAAGACTTTTCCAAAGACCTTGAGTGGGTTTCGTTTAATAGGAAATAGGTGGGAACAAAGCATCAATGCATTAGACTTTTTCAAAGACGTTGAATGGGTTTAATAGGAAATAGGTAGGAACAATGCATTAGACTTTTTCAAAGGCGTTGAAAGGGTCTAATAGGAAATATAGGTAGCAACAAAACAATAAACAAAAATCCCCGCCACTTGCAATACCCTTCATTTGCAATGTCAAAATATCACAACGACTAATACAAATTTATAGTACCGTTGATTAAGGCACTTAAAGATCCATTTCCCATGCCTGTTTTTCAATTAAGATTCTTAATTAATCTTATGATCCATTACAAAGATCAATTTCATCCATCAAATATTATTACTTCAATCTTTTCTATTATTCATACCATAATATTTTTTTTTTACTATTTTGATATAAAATTTAATTATTTTAACATTTTCTTTTTCTTTTTACAATTTGTCATTTCAAGTTTAATATTTATATCAAAGGAAATCTCGAAAAAGTGACCCTTAACTAAGCAACCCACCATCAGTAATATGTTTTTTCTTTTGTTATTTCTTTTTGTCTTAACAATATGTTTACAATATTTTTTTCAAGTCAGAGAGTGGGAGAATTAGAAATTTTTTTTATCATTATCAAAGCCATTCAAGTAGGCTATTTTTTGTATTACACTTTTAATTTCAAATTTTCTCTTTCTTTCTATTTTTTGTTTTTAAGATTTGCTTTGATGAAAATTTTGTTTAATTTTTGTAGCACCTTTGTCTTATAGTAATTTTTTTGAGTCTTAAGTTATTTTAATTCACATACTTATCACGTTATTTCTTTAATTCTTTTTTAAAAATATCCTTATCTTATTTATACGTTTGTAGATTTTTTTTTTTTCAGGTTCTTTTCATGTAGAATCACATTCAAAGAAATATATCAAGAATCCTTGCCTAATTTTGTTTTTTTTTTTTTTTACTTTTTTTCTTTACTTTTTTTGAAAATGTCTTTATATTTTTATTACTTTTTTTTTCCTTGGAAAATTTTAGAATGTTTGTTTTGATATAATTTTTGAGTTTCTATTTTTTATTTTTAAAGTATGCGTTTGAACAAAATTTCTGTGTATTTTATTCTTAAATTAATATTATTTTGAGTTTAATGGTTTTATTCATATTCGTTGTTAGTGCATTAAGTTAGTTTAAGTTGATAATTTTGTTCGATTCGTCTTGATTTAGGAGTTTTTATATTATTATGTCTTACTCTATCAAAGATTCAAAGTTCTTGGGTCATCAATTAGGATGACACAAGTAAGTATAAAGAGGCCCGAGAAAGGCTAACGGGGGTAAATTATGACATGAAGTTGATGTTGGATTTTGAATTCAGCTAAAAGTGTTTAAAATTGGTTTTTAAACTCTACATGAGCGCTTAAGCACTTCTCAATGCTCTCAAAGTAGTTTTCTCCAAATTCTCATTCATAATTTATTTTTATTATTTCCATATTTTAAAAACTATTTTTTAGAAAATTTAGTATTATATTTACTAGGGTTTTCCTCCTTATGTATAAATATCATGCCATAAAGGTTTTTTTGTGATGCAAATTTTGGTGAAAGAAGATCATTAGCCTTTGTTGTGTACCAAGACTCTCAATTCTTGGTGATTCTCATTCCTTGAGTTCATGAGACATTCATATCCCATTAGGTGTTGAGGTAGTCCACCAGGTGCATGTGGGGTGCTACATCATAGATGTAAAGACTAGTGTAGGTACTTGGGAGTAAGTCATAGGGATAACTTTTGTCAAGTAAATCTATGTATTGATCTTTTGATAGTGGATTTATACTCTACGATCTCTAACCCATTGTTATTATACTCATATAGAGACTTTGTTGGTGGTTTTCCATATAAATCCTTGTCTTCTTCTACACTCATCTTTAATTCTTAAAGAGAATTTTATTTTATTTTTTAAAAAAGGGCTAAAAGGAAAGAACTATCTATTCAGTGGCCACCCCTTTCCCCCCATCCTAGGTTAAACCATAAACAAGATCCAAACTAGGACAAATTTTAAAAATCAAAATTTTTCAATCCTGTTATGTCTAAGTTATGGAACCATAGAGGGTTGGGTCTTCCATAAACAACTCGCCATATTTATTTTATTGTGACCATGCATGATTTTGAGCTTGAGTAGTTGGATGTGAAGACAACATTCTTACATGGAGAACTTGAGGAGGACATCTACATGCAACAACCTGAGGGTTTTATAGTTTCAGGAAAGGAAGACAATGTATTTGTTGAAAAAATATCTCTATGGCCTAAAACAGTCACCTAGACAATGGTATAACATGTTTGACTCATTTATGACCACTCATGATTTTAAAAGAAGCAATTATAACAGTTGTGTCTACTTTAAGAAGAGTGATGATGGGTCATTTGTATATCTACTCTTATATGTTGATGATATGTTAATAGCAGCCGAGGATAAGGAAGAGATAAGAAAGGTAAAAGTCCAACTCAATAAGGAGTTTGAGATGAAAAACTTAGGAATGATAAAAAATATACTTGGAATGGAGATTCTAAGAGATAGAAAGGCAAATAAATTATACCTAAGCCAGAAAGGGTACATTAAGAAAGTTATTCACAAGTTCAATATGAAGAATGACAAAACTATTAGTAGTCCTTTAGCGGCTCATTTCAAACTTTCATCTACTTTATCTCCACAATTTGATGATGATGTTGATTATATGTCATGAGTTCCATATTCTAGTGCAATGGGGTCTCTCATGTATGCTATGGTTTGTTTATGTCAAGATTTATCATATGAAGCCAGTGCAGTCAATAGATACATGGAAAATCCTGGTAAAGAACATCGAAAAACAGTTTAGTGGATTTTCAGATTCTTACGTGGCACTACTAATGATTGTTTGCATTTTGGGAGAACTAGAGATGGAGTTGTTGGGTATTTTGATTCTGATTTTGCTAGTGATCTTGATAAAAGAAGATCTCTTACAAAGTATGTTTTTATTGTTGATGGTTGTGCTATTAGTTGGAAAACAACTTTGCAGACTACAGTTGCTTTGTCTACTACTGAGACTGAGTGCATGACTATTACATAGGCTTGTAAGGAAGCTATTTGGTTAAAATGACTATTTGGTGAACTTAGTGACAACTTCTAGATTACCACAACTTTTTATGATAGTCAGAGTGATATTTTCCTCACAAAAAACCAAATGTTTCATCAGATGACAAAGCACATTGATGTGCGGTATCATTTTGTGCATGATATCATTGCTCGTGGTGATATTGTTGTGGCTAAAGTTATCACCCATGATAATCCTACTGATATGATGACAAAGATACTCCTTGTAGCCAAGTTTGAGCATTGCTTGGATTTGGCTAGTATTTGTTGTTAAATTGCCCTTTAAGGTTTATGGAAGAGGTGAAGAATTTTTGTTGACGATTGAAGTTTTTTTTTTTTTTTTTCATTCCTTACATTGGAATTTTTGTCAAGGCGGAGATTGTTAGAGCTTGGTGACTTGATTCGTTCCCGATTGGTGTCTCAGCTGATTCATGTCCTCTCAATGGTCCCTGACAGTGGTGCCATTTGATTCACGTCCAGCTGGTGTCCCTTGATTGTGGTCCTCAGGGAGTAATCAACAAAATTTATAACCTATTACACCATGTACTAGGATAGCCTTATGTCACAAGATGCTTCAAATGACCCTCCCCATGGCTTATATAGGAGGTGAGAAGCTTCTAAAGACCCTTGGAGACATCCACACTTAGCCACTAGTGGGAAGAGTGTGGAAGGTTCTAGAAATGCCTAGAGAAGTCCACACAACTCTACACTAAGGTAGAAGGCATGAGAAGGGTCCAAAGCTTTCTAGAGAAATCTAGAAGTCTCTTGAATATTCTAGAATAGTGTAGGACATTCTAGAATATTCATGAATTGTAAGGAACCCTCCAAGGTTCTAGAGAGTTCCATTGGTGCCTATAAATAGGTGAGGGCCTCATTTGGCCAAGGCACCAAGCAAGTGAGCTTCCAAGCACTTGTAAAGGCTTCCTTGAGTAATAAAAGCTTCCATTCTTTAAAAGTTGCCTACTACAACTTCTCAAGCTTCCGAATTGTGAGCATCTTAGCCTAGCAAGCTAAGTGTCGGGGGTAAGGCTGACTTAGCAAGATCAAGTGTCTTGATTTGCCTAAGTGTCGCACGAGCTTAGGAAACGACTAAGTCCGTGACAAGTGGTATCAGAGCGTGGCTACGAAGTAGGCATAAGGGAAGCATGTCGGGCTCTAACGTGGAGGAGACTAGCAAACAAACCCGTGGGAGGGAGGCCGAGCCTACTGCACGGGGCAGGGGCAGAGGTAAGAAGGATACATCTCGT
Organism: Vitis amurensis; assembly: GCA_037355405.1. NCBI lineage: Eukaryota > Viridiplantae > Streptophyta > Magnoliopsida > Vitales > Vitaceae > Vitis > Vitis amurensis. The sequence continues at coordinate 12,756,407 of CM074678.1, forward strand.
GATGTTGTTGCCAACATGGAGGCAAGGTTAGCCAAGGTGGAGCTAGCCATGGCGGACACTCGGGAGGGGTTGGACTTGATCGAGCAAGGCATGGAGAAGGGCTTAGAGGATCTAAGGGAACAGATCCAAGACCTTCGCGAGGGGGTGCTAGTCTCATGTGTTCAGCCAGTGTCGCACGAGGAGTTTGTGTCCTTCCAAGGAAAGGTCTTGAGCATGCTTGCTAGCATGGAGTCAAGGATAGAGGCCTTGGCCACTCGAATGGAGTCCCGAGACCAGGAAGTTAGGCAGGAGTTGGCCATCTACAAGGCTGCTGTGTCGGCACGGGTCATGGCCACACAAGGGGCATCTAGGGTGGAGGTGCCGAAGCCACAAGGGTTTAGTGGCAATCGGGATGCCAAGGAGTTGGATAACTTCTTATGGCATATGGAGCGATACTTTGAGGCTATCGCATTGACGGATGAGGCGGCTAAGGTAAGAACTGCAACTCTCTACCTTACTGACACAGCTACTCTATGGTGGCGTCGAAGGTTTGCCGATATGGAGAAAGACATTTGCACCATAGAGACATGGGAGGATTTCAAGAGGGAGATCAAAAGGCAGTTCTACCCCGATGACGTGGCTTACCTGGCTAGGAAAAACATGCGGCGTCTTAAGCACACAGGCTCAATACGCGACTATGTCAAGGAATTCTCTTCGCTCATGCTTGAGATTCCTAACATGACTGAGGAGGAGTTGCTATTCAACTTCATGGATAACCCTGCAAGGGTGGGCCGAGCAGAATTAAGGCGCCGAGGCGTTCAAGACTTAGCCACTGCTATGGTAATAGCAGAATCTTTAGCGGATTATAAGAGGGGAGACTCCTCCAAGATTGAGTCTTTGGAGGATAGCCACGCCATGGGTGGGGGAGACGAGGATCTAATGGACCACAATGCTCCTAAAAAGGGATCAGGCAAGACGCCTAACGTCCGAGAAGGAAGGGGTAAGGCGGAAAGGAAGGAGTTTACGCCTAAAATCAATGCTTCTTGTGTGACGGTCCACATTGGGCACGGGATTGTCCAAAGAGGAAGGCGCTTAGTGCCATGATCGAGGAGAGGGAGCAGGAAGACGAAGCACATATGGACTCAATGCAGCTACTAGGTGCCCTCCAATTCGACCCGAAGCCTAGCACGCCTAAGACCTCCTTACTAGCAGGGGTGCAAGTAAAGGAGGAAAAAGGGGAACGAGCTGAGGTAGCCCGCACCCACATGGAAGAGGTCACCAAGGGAGAGGTGAACTCAATGGGTAAAAGGAAGCAGCACTCTAAGCATCGAAAGCGCATGAGTCTGCATCCATCTGAGGTCTCACGGGAGAAGGAGGTGAAGAATATCCTAGCTGAACGGGTCACTAGGAGACAAGGGGTCCTTCCTGTGATAGAGTATCTAGTCCGATGGAAAGGACTACCTAAGAGGCCGGTAAGCTGGGAACATGCAGATGCCTTGAGAAAATTCTGGAAACACATCGAGAGGTTTCAGAAAGAGGCAACGACGAGGACGTCGACGGCTTAGGTGGGGGAGAGTGTCACAAGATGCTTCAAATGACCCTCCCCATGGCTTATATAGGAGGTGAGAAGCTTCTAAAGACCCTTGGAGACATCCACACTTAGCCACTAGTGGGAAGAGTGTGGAAGGTTCTAGAAATGCCTAGAGAAGTCCACACAACTCTACACTATGGTAGAAGGCATGAGAAGGGTCCAAAGCTTTCTAGAGAAATCTAGAAGTCTCTTGAATATTCTAGAATAGTGTAGGACAGTCTAGAAGTCTCTTGAATATTCTAGAATAGTGTAGGACATTCTAGAAGTCTCTTGAATATTCTAGAATAGTGTAGGACATTCTAGAATATTCATGAATTGTAAGGAACCCTCCAAGGTTCTAGAGAGTTCCATTGGTGCCTATAAATAGGTGAGGGCCTCATTTGGCCAAGGCACCAAGCAAGTGAGCTTCCAAGCACTTGTAAAGGCTTCCTTGAGTAATAAAAGCTTCCATTCTTTAAAAGTTGCCTACTACAACTTCTCAAGCTTCCGAGTCGTGAGCATCTTAGCCTAGCAAGCTAAGTGTCGGGGGTAAGGCTGACTTAGCAAGATCAAGTGTCTTGATTTGCCTAAGTGCCACACGAGCTTAGGAAACGACTAAGTCCGTGACACTTAGCTAGCATAGCATAGTGGCTCTAGGGTCGTTCACTGGGATGGGTTTTCACTCTACAATTGATATTAATTCAAAGTTGAATTGGTGCCTTTTCATTTCAAGGTTAGCTTTAAAAGAAAACATAAAGATGTTTAAATGAAAAAGGTTTGGTTTTAAACTAACCAAAAATAGTAACTGATTTTACTTACAAAGAAAAGTGTTTCTTGGAGTTTAGATCACTAGGTTCAGGTTCTTCATACAAAAAGGAGAGTTCCGGTCACTTGTTTCTTTTCCTCGCATTCGAGAATTAACATATAGTTAATTCTCTAACCGGTGTGGTACAGATGCTTCCCCTTAATGGGTTCAAACACTAAATCCCTCTCACTGATGCACCTTGCAATGGCTCATGCCTCTCACCTAGCATTTGCTGTTCAAGGTGATCTTTAACCTTAGATTACCCGTCAAAAGCTCGTAAGAGATAACTAATGGATGTCTCCTTGGAGTCCAAAAGCTTACCAAGTGTTGGCTATTCTAGAAAATCCAACCTTCAAACCACCTCCCAAAGGCTCGCAAGAGATAAACTAGTGCATCTCAATGAACGGAGATCACTTGCCTTATCAAGTGTTGGGCCAGGTGAGTTAAAGGCGTTTTAAGTTAACTAAAAAGATAAAAACCATTAACGGGTCATACTTTCTCTTCATTAAAAACTAAAACAACAAAACTTTCAATTTATGCATGAGGAAACTTACCCGGCTTTCTTTACTCCAAGAGACGAAGAGCCTAGCCTCTCATCCTCTGAGGAAAAATCCTCAGAGTTTGATTGGCTAGAAAGTAAAATAACAAGAAAACAAAAATATGAAGGAAAAATAGAGCAAGTGCTCTGTAAAATATATTTCTTACTATTACAAAAAGGTTGTCTCCAAGAACAAGCTCTCGAGATATATCTGATTGTAAAGAAAATTACAACTATATATAAGAGGTTATTCACCCCTTTGTTCTTACTTAAAGACTAAGGAATCCTATGATATGTGGGTTACAAGGAGACTTTGGGGATTTAGACAACAAATATCTAAAGCAAAATATCTTAAGATGTCGGTCGGAAATATCAGGAAGCTTCAGGAGAACTCCGCGGCACTGTATACTGAGAGAAAAACTCTCCAGGTAAGCGTTATCAGAGGATCCGGATATGTCTGACCGGAGAAGTTAAAACGTCCTCCTCTCCCATCCGGATGTGAGATATCCGATTAGAGGATCCGGACATGTCTGACCAGAGAAGTTGAAACGTCCTCCTCTCCCATCTGGATGTGAGATATCCGGATATGAAATGTCGACAGACGGAATTCTTCCCCGGGTGGAATGAACTATGCCACAAGGGGGACCGTCTGCGTGTGCAAGGTGTAGGGACCCCTCTCTTAGATGACACGGAGCGCGCAAGGCTATCCGGATCAACTCCATCCGGATTCCCCAAGAGGGCATGTGGCGCGCTCCCCTATCCGGACCCCCTCAGAGAGAAGCACACGACACTCATGAACATCACACCCGGACGAGAGCATATCCTATCCGGATGTGTTGTCCGGATCATTGACTTAATGTGAGCAAGCCTTGCTACGTCATTCGGACAGTCTGCCACAGACCATGTTCCGCTGCCATCCTGTCCGGACACCCTGTTCGGACATCTTTTACTCCTTGCATTCCGGATTTGCTTATGGCAAAGGACTTCAAAGCTTCGGTTCTTCATGTTTTTGAGCTTTCCATTGCTTTGCCATGGATTCCAAAGAACTCTCCTCAATCTTAGATTGCTTTGGTGATCAAAAAGCTATCAAAACACCAAAACTTAACACAATTTGATTAGAATTGATTGCAAGGGTCCTTAATATGTTAATTGGGTTAAAAGGTGATAACTACTACTCAAAAGTGTTTAAAAGAGTTAATTACAAGCTATGAAATAGCACTTTTTGAGTAGTAATCATGACTCGATTTCCTTTTTGGTCCAACTTGAAAAGTTCGCGATGCGATATATATGGTGAAGAAAAAATGATGTATTTTCGTGCTTTATTTATTTTTTCTCTCCCATATATATATATGGGATGGTGTATAGGTTTTCAGGTATTTATATAGTAGCCGCTTGATACTCTCTTCTTTTGTATCAATTTTTGACATATTGGATTATTCTTCTCCTTTACCCATGATTTTTCCCGTTTAAGGTTTTCCATGTAAATTTGTGTGTGTTCTTATTTTTCTTGTTACCTATTTTTGTTTTTCCATAACACTTACCATGGAAAATAAATAAGCTATTCCCATCATTTGCAACATTAAAATATCACAACGACTAATAAAAAGTTATACAGTTGATTATGGCACTTAAAGATCCATTTCTCATGCATGTTTTTCAATTAAAATACATAACTAGTCTTATGATCCATTACAAAGGTTAATTTCATCCATATAATAATATTACATCAATCTTTTCTATTATTCATGTCATAATATTTTATTTACTATTTTGATTAAAAAAAAAATTATTTTAACTTTTTTTTTATTTATTTACAATTTGTCATTTCAAATCAAAGGAAGTCTCGGAGAAATTATGCTTGACTAACCAACCCACCATTTGTAATATATTTTTTCTTTTGTTATTTATTTTATCTTACCAATGTACTTACGATATTTCTTTAAGTCATAGAGTGGGAGAATTAGAGAGGTTATTTACCACCATCAAAGCCATTCAAGTAGGCTATTTTTTGCATTACACTTTTAATTTCAAATTTTCTCTTTCTTTCTGGTTTTCCATTTTACGATTTGCTTTGATGAAAATTTTGTTTAATTTTTGTACCTTTTTTATTCTTATGGTAATTTTTGGAGTCTTATATTATTTTAATTCACATACTTATCATAGTATTTCTTTAAAAATTTTAAAATAATATCCTTATCATATATATATATATATATATATTTTAAATTTTTTTTGAGAGTCTTTCCATGAAAAATCATATTCAAAGAAAGATAAAAAAATTCTTGCCTAATTTTATTTTCTTTTTATTTTTTTCCTTTCAATTAATATTTCTTTACTTCTTTGAAAAGGTCTTTATACTTTTATTACTTTTTCAAATGTTTATTTTGATATAATTTTTGAGTTTCTATTTTTTATTTTTTAAGTATGCTTTTGAAAAAAAAAATGTGTTTGATTTCTATGTATCTTCTTCTGAAATTAACATTATTTTGAGTTTAATGTTTTTCTTCGTATTTATTATTAGTGTATTAAGCTACTTAGTTTAAGTTGACAATTTTGTTTCATTGATCTTGATTTAGGAGTTTGTATATTATTGTGTCTTACTCTCCATCAAAGATTCAAGGTTTGGTTCAAAAATATGAGGAAAAAATTGAATCCAAATTTTTTGCTCCTATTCATCATTAGTTGGGTAGTTGAATATTGAATGATCATATACAAGGTCAATAAAATGCATAGGATGAGTGTGTCATCAAGTAATATGTGTAAGGAATGTCCCTCATCCTTGGCAAAGGGAAATGGTCGAGCGAGTTTTTGAAAATCGGTTGAATTCCTTCATTCAAGGAAGGTAGTTGATCGAATGATCATATACGAGGTCAATAAAATGCATAAGATGAGTGTGTCATCAAACAATGTGTGTGAGGAATGTCCCCCATCCTTGGCAAAGGGAAATAGTCGAGTGAGTTTTTGAAAATCAGTTGAATTCCTTCATTCAAGGAAGGTAGCTTTATACACCATTGTACAGTTAGTACATTTACATTGTACATTGTGTAAATACCTTACACGTTTACACAAATTCCATAGACATAAAATACAAAGTGTGCATATGGGTGGGTTAACCATGTTTCCATTGTCATGGCTCAGGGAAAAAAGAAAAAATTAAACCCAATCTATGTTCCTATTCATCATTGGTGGGGTAGGAAATTGAATGAACATGTATAAGGTAAAAAAAAAAATGCATGGAATGAGTGTGTCATCAAACAATTGTGGGATCCTCCCTAAAAATTACCGCGTGGCTTCCTCTCCTTTAGACACACAGACGGTCCCTTGCGACACGTGGCATCGCTCATTCCACCCGGACGGAAATTCTCACTCATTCCACCCAAATGTCTCACAGCCGCAATTATATCCGGCCGATGTTCCACCTCATTCGGATATCTTACATCCGGATCCGGCCGACGGTCCACCTTATCCGGATATCTCACATCCAGATCCGGCCGACGGTCTACCTCATCTGGATATCTCACATCCGGATCCGGCCGACGTTCCACCTTCTCCGGATATTTCACATCTGGCGCCTGCCATCGGATGGGAGAGGAGGACGATTCAACTTCCCCGGACAGACATGTTCGGATACTCTGGTGACGCTTACCCGGACAGCTTGGCTCGTCAGACGTTCGCGATTCGCCGGATCCATTTCCGCCCACAATCAAAAAGCACCGACAATACTAACGACCAAGTCTCCTGAGCTATCACTCATCTTTAATGCAAGATACATTCGACAAGACATTCCCAAGTCTTCTCAGGTCTCCTTGACACATCCCCGATATTTAAAGTCATAAATTGAGGTGACGTCCACCGCTTGAATATCTTCCTGAGAACCGTCACCTCGCACCAGAAACGTCATGATTACTTCGCCACCTTATGAGCCGTAATCATGACGATGGGACCCGCTAGCACAGCGAGGTCATACTTTCTGACTCGTATATAAACTCTAAGGAGACTCTCAGGAAGGTAAGAGAAGAGATAAGCAACAAGGGATAAACATCCTGCTAAGGGATAAACATCTTTGACAAAAAATCACGGAGCAACACTCCCAAAGGAAAACCCTATTTTCCAACAGTTCCAAAATACTAACTTAATCATCGGAGGGTGTGTCTGGACAACCCATCCGGACATCTTTTTTGCAGGAGGAATGAAGATTCACTGTAACGCGTTGATCGAGATTCCGTTGCTGGTGACGACTACTGTAGCAGGGGAATTTTGCCATCAACAACAATGTGTGTGAAGAATGTCCTCTATCCTTGACACAGGGGAAATGGTTAGCGAGTTTTTGAAATTAAGTTGAATTCCTTCAAGGAAGATGACCTTGTACACCCTTGTACAATTAATACATATACCTTATACACTTAGTGTAAATACCTTGTACACTTGCATAAATTCCATATACCTAGTAGTGAATGTGTACATATGGGTGGGCTAATCATATTTCCATTTAGTTGGTTCAGAAAGGAGATAAATTGATAATGCATAGACAATGTGTCCACATAGATGTGTGAACTATGTTTCCAATGGTTTAGCTTAGAAGAAAGTGGAAGACTTAAAAACAAATTTTTTTCTCCCAAACATCATTAGTCGGGTAAGTATTCGAATTTTCATGTGTAAGTTAAATAAAATGCATAAAATGGGTGTGTAATAAAGGAATGTGTAGCATGAGAGTGTGCAATCCTTTGATGATAAGAAAAAAAAAATGGTATAGAATCGATTGAAATTCTGCATAAAGTACAATCTTGTACGCCTTTTGTACAATTAGTACATTTACCTTGTATAATTAGTGTAACATTTTTGTATAGTGGTGCAAATTCCATTCACACACCCTTGGCAACCTTGTACAACCCTTATACAATTAGTTCAAATGTCTTGTATAGTTAATACAAATGTCTTGTATATTGATGAAAATATAAATAAGTACTATATGAAATGTTTGTTAATATGTGTAAACAAGTGGTTTGGTATGAGAAAAAAAGATAAGGAAAATGAAAACAACCACAAAAACCATTAAAAATATTTTGTGACTTATGTGCACACATGTTAATTTCATTTTTTTTACATTTGCTCATAATGTACAAGGAATTTGAACTAAGTGCACAAGATATGTATAAGGCTCCATATATTGAACTATTTTATTTTTTTTCTTCATTTATATTTTTTGTATTTCATCCAAACCCACTTCAAGTAAATATGATGAAAATTAATTTGATATGTGTGCAAGTGTGTAAACAATGTCAACTAGTTTGATATATAAATAAATAAATAAACAAGAAAAATGAAGATAAAGTAAGATTAATACATTATTTATAATTTTTTTATTCAATTTTAAACTTCTTTTATAAAACAAATATTTTTATTATCGAATGAATTTTGTAATAAAATTTAATTTAAAAAAAAAAATCAAAAGACTTCTTTTGAATTAAATCCCTTTATTGTTAAATCCTTGATACAATAAAATCAAAATTATAAAATTCACATTTAATAAATTTATTTTAATAATTTTATAACTTTTATTTCATATTTATCCATTTTATAAAATAAAGATTTTTGTTATTAAATAATTTTATTGTGAAATTTATCTTTTTAAAATTAAATTTTTTATCCTTAGTTATTTCATGTAATAAATAAATATTTTAAATAAAAAATTTATTTTAATTTATATATGAGAATTATACTAAATCAAAATATTTTTTTAATTGAGTTATATTGAATTTTTTTTTTTTTAGTTATCTAATATAATAAAATTAGAATTCAAAATAAACTCAACTTTCTTAACTCATAAGAATTAATTTTTTATTAAATGATTGATAAAAAAACTAAAAATTATTATTCTATATTTTTAATAATATTGATATAAAATAAAAGAGAAGATGAAATTAAATAATACATTATTTTTATTTATTGTAAATTATATATTTTAATAATATAAAATATCATTACTTAATCTCCCATTACTAAATTGCTATCCTCCAAAATTTAATATAAATACAATTTTATTTAGTTGTTGATGGAAAAAAAGCCTCCAACAAGTCTTTGTACACCCTAAATCAAATATCACAATTAAATATATAAATCCAAGGGTAAAAAATTTGTACACCACAGGGATCATAAAATTCTCCCTGCAATCACTCTCTATTTTATGTATCAAGTGATATGACAACTCTGGATTCTAGAAGGTTATTTAATTTGTTCTCTTTATAGTTTATATCCTTTCTATCGATTATAGAACTTAAAATGGACGTTGGCCAATTATCGACAAGTGGATTCTCTTCAGCACAATTCTCCATTTTTTCTGCTCATCTCTCTTTTGAGTTTGGTAAGGCCCAAATGGCTGACACCACACCTACTCCCACCATGATGCCGGCGACAGACATTCGCTTTTAGAGATGCCAATGCAACCTTTAACTCCATTGCAGCCATTAATCACCACACTATCCCGTGGCAAGCTTCCATATTAGCTTCCACAACTCTCATCATCTAACTTCTTTCTTTGTAGTACCTACTATCAAGCATGGTTCAAAGTCGCGGTATCGATCATTGATTCGAAGGGTCACGAGACATATCGGTATCGGTGTCTCGGTTCGATATCGAGTGATACGTAAAATAAAATAATTAAAATTTTCAAAAAATTATAAAAATATTATATAAATTAAAAAATAAAATAGATATAATTAAATAAGTTGAAAATTTTAATAAAACAATTTTTTTTTTCACATTTAGCTCAAAGTTATTTATGCTAATATTAAAAATTGAGGATTTAATTCTCACTCTGCCATATAAACGCTTTAATTTATTATTAAACCTCATATATACCTTTCATATCATTTTACTTCAGCAAATCGGGTACTCAATTCTCCTAATATGTTATTATTAAATCATATTAAAGTGTTTATATGAAAGATATTTTCCATGTAAATTGGGACTCAATTCTCCATGTAAATCCATATAAAATGCAGTTTTTTACTTTACTAATTTGAGCTCCCAATCTCTCACCCTCGCCACCATTGCTGTCAAGACCCACAACAGAGCTCCCAATCTCCCACCCTCGCACGCCACCATGCTATCAAGATCCACAATAGACGACACCACTTGCAATAGCAAATTTGCAACCGTGCAAGACCTAACATGGGAAGGGAAGCAATCTGACTGTGAGGGGATTGTCTTGTCGACGTCGCCGGTGAAAGATTCAGTCCACTTGACGAGTCACCACTGCCGACACCAAATCTCCACCCTCCCATAATGCTCAATTTTGAGGAAAATCAGGTAAGTAAATCCTAAATCATGCCCTCATCCTTCGGTGGTTTCTCTACTTATTTCCAAACGGGTCACGGTTTGAATTTTTTCTTCTTCGTCTTCTTTGATCTTCTCATTGATGGTTTAAAATTTTAGAATAGGTGTACCCTTTTGAAAGGGCAATTTCTGATTTATTTTATTTTATTTTATTTTTAATCTTATGAAAATTTTGAAAATTCTTTGTAACCTAACGAGTCAACCGAGTTAACTCGGAAACTCAGACAAGTCAGTCAAGTCTAACCGATTCTCAATCGAGTTCATGCATTATACTTTATCTGGTATCGGTCTTATCGCGATAGGTGTTGGGCTGATACGACTCGGCCGATACTTTGAACCCTGCTATCAAGAGGGACTCCACATATAACTACCACCCTCCTCCCCTCTCTCTTCTCTTCTTCTTCCTTCTTCTTTTTCTTTTTTCTTTTTTATTCTCTCCTCCTCTTCCTCATCTCCTCGACAGCCCTCTCATAATCACACTCTTTTTCTCTTTTCCTTTTCCTTTTCTTTTTCTTTCTTCTTTCTCCGTCTCCAACAGCATTCACGACCACCTTTATCACTATTATCATGCCGCGTCGATGACATCACTATTATCACTATTATTGTCGCCACTGTCCCCTCCTCCATGTGACTACCATCACTAAGACCCACACTTCCATTACCGCTACTTCCACACAGCTCCACAATCACCCATTCGTCGGGCTACTATTGTCTGGATTCGTCGTCGTCCACACACTGTTGCACCACTCCATTACCACCGTCAGTCACCACTGACATCCACAACATTGCCATCACCACTCTCGTTGGCACCTGCCTTTCCTCTCCATCCATGGTTTCCTCTCCATGACATTGTTAAGAGACATAGGTAAGTTTCCTTACAGTGCATGTTTTCTTATATGGCCTTAAGACTTATTTTCATATTGTGGCCTGGTTTTTATCATTGATGAGTTTGTTTATAGGCTATTTGACTTTGTGGCCTTCAATAGTGCAACTCTACATAGGCTTTGTGCTTGATTTCCATTATTATTTGGGTTTTTCATAATGATATAAATGTATATATAAACTTAAACCATTTTTTACAAAATCAATTTTTTTCTTCCTACAATTGAAATGTGGACCCGCAAATTTCACGTGCGTGCCCACTCGATCGGCGAGACTCGCTTTTTATTTGTGAAAAATTAATTTTAGAAAAGTTGGAGTCGCCACCTATTTTATTTTTATTTTAAAGGGAAAATAAAACAAGAAAGAAAAACCCTAAAAAATGACTCCATAGTTTTGGAAAAAAAACATGTCTTTGGGAAACCTGAGTCTAGGTCCGGGGATCAGGTTACTTATTGGGAAGGTACCTCTAGGAGGTAGCACCCCTTTAAGCCCTACGAAGGTCTCTACTGACTAAGTTGAGGGAGATGTGGCAATTAATTGATTAACTAAGGGTACCTAGGTTGACTAAGGTGATCACAAAAAATAACATGCCAAACAAGATCAAACCACAATAAAGGAGAGTTAGGGTGCGTACTTGAACCACTTCTTAAGCGCTATCATAAAACATCAATGGTTAGTTTAGATAATATATCACCTAACATGCATTTTATCATAGATAATCGCACAATGAAGCTTATATATTACAGCACCCAAGGATTATATTGAACATGGATATGATCTTCAATAACATACATCTTTATAGAATTTTTGAAAGTGAGTGAGGGAGAGAGCGTACCTGGGTAGCAAGCTAAACGCCTTTATGGAAAACAAGGTTAGCTAAATAATAGATTCAAAATAATCTCATATATACCACAAAGAGAAAGCACAATATCAAACAAAAAGTATTGAAGAAAACATCATGGATGTCGTGCCCCCACCAAAGCCCTGATTGATTTTGCATGAGTTGATTTTATGAATTCCATTGTTTGGAATCATGAAGTTTGTTCATGCTTGTTGAAAATCGAGAAAACCATGAAAATATCCAAAAATCAAATAAAATAGTGAAAACGCATGCCGGAAGGAAAATGACAGCAAAAGTTTTGTTGAAATCTGGATTTTAAGCCTAGAAACTCCTAAAGAAGCTTAAAGAAAACTAGAGTTATTTTGACGGAAAATGGTTTTGAAATCTAGATTTAAGACGTATAAGATCACAAAAAGAAGAAAAAGAAACATTAGAAGGAATATGATGTGTGGTAAGGTGACCATGCTGAGTAAGGCTTAAGAATTATCGGTTGCGGACGCTCTTCGGGTAAGCACTATCGGAGGATCCGGACATGTCTGACCGGGGAAGTTGAATCTCCCTCCTATCCCATCCGGCGTCAGGCGGCGGATGTGAAATATCCGGAGAAGGTGGAACGTCGGCGGACAGAATTCCGGATGTGAGATATCCGGAGAAGGTGGAATGTTGGCCGGACAGAATTCTGGATGTGAGATATTCGGAGAAGGTGGAACGTCGGCGGACAGAATTCTGGATGTGAGATATCCGGAAGAGATGGAACGTTGGCCGGACAGGATTCCGGATGTGAGATATCCGAAGGAAGTGGAATGTCGGCGGACAGAATTCCAGATGTGAGATATCCGGAGGAGGTGGAATGTCGACGGACAGAATTTCGGATGTGAGATATCCGGAGGAGGTGGAATGTCGGCGGACTGAATTCCGGATGTGAGATATCCGGAGGAGATGGAACGTTGGCCGGACAGAATTCCGGATGTGAGATATCCGGAGGAGGTGGAATGTCGGTTGACAGAATTCCGGATGTGAGATATCCGGAAGAGGTGGAACGTCGGCGGACAGAATTTCGGATGTGAGATATCCGGAGGAGATGGAATGTCGGCGGACAGAATTCCGGATGTGAGATATCCGGATGAGGTGGAATGTTGGCCGGACTGAATTCTTCCCTTTCCAAGAGTTCCAGAAATTGTTGCCTAACGGAGACAGGGTACCCCAAAAAAAAGGAAACTAGAAAAAAGAAAAGAAAAGAAGAAACGAACACAAAGAGAAAGAGCTCCAGAAAACAGAGTAGAGATAAGAAAAAATAAAAAAAAAAAAAAAAAAAGAATACCAAACCAAGCCACATTCCATTGCTTTGTCAATGGGCTTGGAATGGTGAGAGAGGTACGAGCAGATTCTAGCAAACAAGTATAGCCATAGTTCTCATGTAATGCGTAGGAAATTAAAAAAAATGGAACCTTTCGACCCTAAATCAAAATTGGGGAACTCCAAAGAGACAAATCAACAGCATCTATAGAAGCAATCAAGTACCAATGTATACAAACATATGACCTCTGTCATTCTACCCCCTAGCATCCAAACGAGACTCAAAATCCAACGAAAATTCATACATCAAAAGGATAATCGGAATCAAGGAGGGGTCTACAGTAAACATACCTGGAAACACTTCCTTCCGGTGAGAAAATCTCCATTGGTCTTTTCCGTGCTTCCTTCCTCTTCCCTTGAAAACTTTTCTCTCTGCCCTCACAATCCAAAGAATCCTCCTGTTTTTCTTCATCTCTCACGTATATATATCAGCCTTCCCAAAGAACCCCCCAAATCCGCTGGAGGAAAATCCCCTCCTCTCTTCCTTTTTTAAATCTACTTTCCTTTCTTATTTTCTTCCCTTTTATAACCGATTCCCCCATAGAAATAATATATGTGCTATCCTTCTAAAAAACAAAATCTCATTTTTTTCAAAATTCTGTTGATTCTCCTTCCAAATAGATGGCGGCCCATTTCCTCATGCCCGAAAGCCAAGAAATATGATTTAGAAAACTTGTAATAAGATAAAATAAAATAAAATAAAAATGATAAAGAAATCCATATAAGTCACACAAGTCATGTAGGCCATGCAATCATGCAACCATCTAAGAAAGTGAGTCAATGAATGAACTAAATGGGTTGGGGCCTAGTGGTGCCTAATGAACTAAGTGTCTTAAAGTGATTGGGATATTGTCTAAGTGACCTAAACATGCTTAAGAACTATCCTAAAAAAGGAATGGAAGGCTTAAGTCTAAATCGAAACTGCCAAGGGTCACAATAAGGGGCTAGGCAATCCCTCAACCAGAGTCTCCGAGGTGGCTCAAGAAAGGTAAGTAACGTGAGTAGCTATGGGCCACCAAGGAACTACTGTAAAGTATCAAACAAGTATCTAATAGGACATGTGCTAGGAGGACAAAATTGAAGGTCTACATGAACCCATTTTTTCTTAAAAATAAAACCTAAATCATTTTTCTAAAAAAATAAAAATGAAATCATATTTCTTAAGAAAAATAATAAAACTAAAACCGCTATTCTTAATAATAAAACTGAATTCATTTCCCTTAATAATAAATCTAAGAACTTTTTTCTAACAATAATAAATTGGAATCATTTTTTTGTAAATATAAATTAAACCTTTTTGTTTTAAGTAAATTGGAACCGTTGATTTCAATAAAAATCGATTTCATTACTTAATAAAAAAAATATAAAAATCATTTTTAATTGAAAAGTTTCTTAATAAAACTGAATTTTGAAACTTTTTTTACAAACCAAATAAAATTGTAAAAATTATTTTTCTAAATAAAAATTGTAAAAGATATTTTCTTGTAAATAAAATTGATTTGGAATACTTTTTCTTAAATAAAATTATAAAAATCAAATTTTTAATTAGTTTAATAAACTAATTTGTACATTTCTCTTGTTCATTATTTTATATATTTTGTGATATGTTGTTATTATATCATTGCATATATTTTTCTTTTCGTTTGGTCATTTATTCCGTATTCATTAATTAATTAATTAAATATCCAAGTTCACTCTACTTGTATATTAGAGATTATAGGTTTACAAGGTTAAGGGAATGCTATAGCTATTATTCTCGTTCCTTCTCGATAGTTAATCTGACTTTGAATTCGCTTTTATCTCATAAAACATGTTTTCTCGAATGAGGAGTCACACTAATTCTTTCTTATTAATTTATTTTCCCATTCAAGAATAAATAAAATAAGTGGCAAATGCAAAAACTCGACCAGTTTTTAAAATAAAATAATTTTTTTTCCATAGAGTTCAAAGTGTCGTCTTTGAGTGGCGATGTATCAATTCACGTTGTGAAGAAAATTATATAATATTTTATATCAAAAAGAAAATGATTAAATTAAAAACTTAAAATGAGGATATAAAAAAATTAAATTTAACTAAAATTAATTAAAAATATATTTTTAAATTATTTAATCTATATATAGAAAAAGAAAATGAGTGAAAAAACTTTAAACGTAGATATAAAAAGATTTCATTAATTTTAAATCTTTATTTTTATTGTTATTCACATTTTTCTTCTATATAATTTTTCCTCAAGTTTTCCTGGCCAGTTCTCATAAGCCTTTTTATTTTTAAAGCATCTATCAGTATGTAAAATATTACTGATTATTCTGAATGAAATGAGCCGCAGTCTAACCAGTGAACTGATGTGATCAAACTAATTTTCGACGCGACATTTTAAAATATGACTTTGTCGTCTTTGCCGACGATTTGACAATCATTTGGCAAACGAGGACTGAGTAAGGATTTGGAAAACTACAGCAACTGCAAGCGTATATTTAATTAGAAGACAATGGGTAGGACTCCATACTCAACCATGGATGCCTGCAACCATGGTTTTAAAAACCGGACTGGATCGGTCGGTCTGACCGATTCGACATGCACTGATGATCACGTTCGGTCCGGTCCGGTCTAGTCAATTGGACCGAAAATATGTTAAACCGGAATCAGATTGGTGGAACCGGAGGTCCGACTGAGGAACCGGCCTGTTCCATTCAAACCGGACGGTTCAATTATTATTATTATTATTTAAATTTTTACAGTGATCTACACCGAAGATGAAGAAGCTACCGCCCCCAACGCGCCACAACACCGACGCTAGCTCCCACAGTGCTTCCCCGGCCGTTACACCGCTACAACCATCCCCCCTTTTCTTCCCCATCGCCGCAACCATCGCCCCCGCCCTACAAAACCCCCTCCCGGCGCCGCAAACCCTCAATGAATGAAAGCCTAGTTCAGAGTGACCTAAACACAAGTAAAAGAAAAGCAAGAATTTTTCTACTTGTTTTTGGCAGATGCCTCTATGATTTGCGTTATTTGCCAGTAATGTTCATAAGAGAGAGAGAGAGGAGGGAGAAGGAGGGGGAGGAGGGGGGGGGGAGGGGGGGGGGGGGTTGGGGAGGTGCCCCCCGCCCCTACAAAACCCCCTCCCGGCGCCGCAAACCCTCAATGAATGAAAACCCAGTTCAGAGCGACCTAAACACAAGTAAAAGAAAAGTAAGAATTTTTCTGCTTGTTTTTGGCAGATGCCTCTATGATTTGCGTTATTTGCCAATAATGTTCATAAGATAGAGAGAGAAAGAGAGGGAGGGAAGGAGAAGGAGAATGGGGGGAAGGGGGGGTTTATAATAATAATAATCCTTGTGTTTGTTCGTTGTGCCCAAAAAGAAAGATAAAAAAACAGACACAGTACCATCTCTGTGAACTTTGTATAATAAATTATTAATAATGAACCAACGCCCAAATTCAGATTTCTTATTGCACCACTTCTTGATTCAAGTATTTTTTTTTTTTTTTTTTGGACTTGTTCCTAGCTTCTTCAAATAGTTATTCAAATGAATACCAAGAAATAAATATGATTTAATGGTAAAATAAATATTAAAATTTTAAATTTTAAATTAAAATTATGATTTTAATTTAAATTTCTAATTTAAAACTAATTTTCTATTTTTTAAATAAAATTTTAATTTTTAAATAATATATAAATTATTATTTTTATTTTTATAATTATTTTAAATTTTAATAATTTATAAATTGTATATTTATGACATCATCAGTTCGACCGCGGTTCGAATGTCGGTCTGACCAATGAGCCGTGAATCGGTAACTTTTTTGGTTCAATGACCGGTCCGATTCTGAAAACATTGCCTGCAATAGGATTGCCCATATGGGATCTCACAAACTTCTCTCCTTTCATCTCTTCATGATTTCCATTTCCGTCTTCCTAATATTCCCTTATGCGACTTCATTGTCCTTCAACTTCACCACCTTTGATGTAAATAGTCATGAAACATTCTTTACACGACACGCTCGATGTTCTTCGGACGAACGCATCCAACTCACCAGAAGCGAGAAGGACCAAGCAATGGATGGTAGTTGGGGTCGAGCCATGTTATCGAAAGCGCTTGTATCTCTCGGCATCCGACCACCGGAAATCTAACTGATTTCACTACCAATTTCTCCTTTGTCATTAACTCACAAAACAACTATACTTATGCCGATGGACTTACGTTCTTCCTTAATGGTACCCAATTGCCTTCAGATGGGTCGGGAGAAGGCCTTGGTCTCGCGAAGGATAACGTGACAAACTCAACTGCAATTAGTTTTATTGCAGTGGAGTTTGATACACATAATAACCTAGAAAAAGGGGATCCGGCAGGTAATCATGTTGGTATTGATATTAAGTCCATGACTTCTGTTAAAACTGTGAACTGGTCCAACAATATCAAGGAAGGAAAGCTAAATCATGTTTCCATCAGTTATACTTCTAGTTCACACAATCTGAGTGTTGTCCTAATTACTGACTTCACAGACAATAGCACAACTTCGCAAAGCCTCTATTACAACGTTGATCTAAGGGATTACCTACCAGATTTCGTTACTATTGGCTTCTCAGGCTCAACAGGACTTTTTTTTCCAGATAAACAGCATCTACTCGTGGAGTTTTAGTTCAACTTTGCAACTTCCCAATTCTGTGGAATCAGGAGAGGGAAAGAAGACAGGACTTGTGGTGGGATTGAGTGTTTATGCATTTGTTATGGTGGGTGGGTTTGGATTGGCTTGGTTTTACTTGTGGAGGAAGAGGAATACTGGGAGAGATCAAGAAGACGGTGGTGACAGTGACCTGGCCATGGACGAAGATTTTGAGAAGGGTATTGGACCGAGGAAGTTTTCCTTTAATGAATTGGCTCTTGCGACCACTAACTTTTCAGACGGAGAGAAGCTTGGAGAGGGAGGGTTTGGTGGGGTCTATAGAGGTTTCTTGCAGAACTCGAACTCTTATGTTGCGCTTAAGAGGGTAACAAGGAACTCCCAACGGGGGATGAAGGAGTATGCATCTGAAGTGAAGATCTTTTTGTCGATTGAGGCACCGGAACTTGGTGCACTCATGGGCCTGGTGCCATAAAAAAGGAGAGCTCCTATTGGTTTACGAGTTGTTACCAAATGGAAGCTTGAGCACCTGTCTTTTTGAAGAAAAAACCTTGTTAACATGGGCTATGAGGTATAGAATTGCTCTAGGCTTGGCCTCTTCGCTTCTGTACCTACATGAAGAATGGGAGTAGTGTGTGATACACAGGACATCAAGTCCAAGAATGTGATGTTTGGACTCGCATTTTAATGCTAAGCTTGGAGATTTTGGGCTAGCCGGGCTTGTTGATCATGGTAAAGGGTCACAAACCACTGTTTTAGCAGGGACCATGGGCTACATTGGCTCCTGAATGTTTCATGACAGGCAAGGCTAGTAAGGAATCTGACGTGTATTGCATTGGAAATTTGCTGCGAAAGAAGAGCCGTGGAAACAAAGGCTGAAGAAAATCAAATCAGATTGGTGGAGTTGAAGCAGTTGATCCAAGACTGTCTGCAGATTATGATGATCAACAAATGTAACGATTGATGATTGTTGGTCTTTGGTGTGCTCACCCGGATTGCAATACATGTCCTTCAATGAGGGAAGCAATGAGTGTCCTTAATTCTGAAGCTTTATTGCCTCTTCTTCCTATAAAAATGCTTGTGCCAATGTATTACGCTCCTCCGGCGCTGCAGACATCCTATAACACTAGCCTTTCTTAGAGAAACTGATTACTACTCAAAAAGTGATATTTCATAGCTTGTAATTAACTCTTTTAAACACTTTTGAGTAGTAGTTATCACCTTTTAACTCAATTGGCATGTTAAGGACCCTTGCAATCAATTCTAATCAAATTGTGTTAAGTTTTGGTGTTTTGATAGCTTTTTGATCACCAAAGCAAATCAGAGATTGAGGAGAGTTCTTTGGAATCCATGGCAAAAGATGTCCGTACAGGGCATCCGGACACACCATTGGAGAGCGGCGGAACATGGGCTGTAGCAAGGCTTGCTCACTTTAGTCAATGTTTTCCATCCGGACACCATATCCGGATAGGATATGTTATCATCCGGCGAGAGCAGGATTGCAGCATGTCCTCTTGGGGGAATCCGGATGGAGTTGATCCGGATAGCCTGGCGTGCGCGGGACATTTCATATCCGGAAATTCCATGCGCCGACATTTTTACATCCGGATACGTGCGCCAACATTTCATATCCGGGAATTCCGTGCGCCGACATTTTACATCCGGATATTTCATAGCCGGATGGGGGAGGAGGACGCTTCTACTTCTCCGGATATACATATCCGGACCTTCTGATAACGCTTACCTGCAAGAGTTTTTCTCTCAATATACAGTGCAGCGGTGTTCTCCTAAAGCTTCTTGATATTTCCGATCGACATTTTGAGATATTTTGGGATATTTTGCTTTAGATATTTGTTGTCTAAATCCCCAAACTCTCCTTGTAATCCACCTATCATAGGATTCCTTAGTCTTTAAGTAAGTACAAAGGGTGAATAACCTCATATATATAGTTTGTAATCTTCTTTAAAAAGGAGATATCTATTATGTAATTAGAAAGAAAGAAATATATTTCACAAAGCACTTGCTCTGTTTTTCCTTCATATATTTGTTTTCTCGTTAGTTTTCTTACTAGCCAAACAAGCTTTGAGGAAGTTTCCTCAGAGAATGAGTGGCTAGACTTTTAGTTCCTTGGAGTTAAGGTTGCCGGGAAAGGTTCCAAGTGCAAGAGTTAATAGCTTTGTGGTTTCATCCATTAATGAAGAGAAAGTGTGATCCTTTAATGTTTTCTATGTTTTTAGTTAACTTAAAACACCTCCAAGTCACTTGAGCCAACACTTGGTAAGGCACGTGATCTCCGTTCATGGAGATGCACTTGTTTATCTCTTGCAAGCTTTTGGGAAGTGACTTGGAAGTAGGATTTTCTAGAACTGCCAACACTTGGTAAGCTTTTGGACTCTAAGGAGATATCCATTAGTTATCTCTTGCGAGCTTGAGAAAGGAAGTCCAAAGTTAAAGATCACCTTGAATGGAAAATGCTTGGTGAGAGGCATGAGTCATTGCAAGTTGCATCAGTGAGAGGGATTTAGTGTTTAAACCCATTAAAGGGAAGCAGCTGTACCACACCGGTTAGAGAATTGACTATATGTTAATTCTCTAATGCGAGGAAATGAACCAAATGACCAGAGCTCTGTTTTTGCATAAGGAACCTCCCCTGTGAACGCAAACCTCCAAGGAATGTTTTTCTTCATAAGTAATTTCCATTACTTTCTTTTTGGTTAGTTTAAGACCAAACCCTTTTCACACAAACCTTTTTATGTTTTCTTTTAAAGCTAACCTTGAAATGAAAAGCACCAACTCAGCTTTGAATTGATATCAGTTGTGAATTGAAAACCCTTCCCAGTGAACGATCCTAGAGTCACTATGCTATAGTAGCTTTGTCTTTGCTACCCTAGTTCATGGTGTAATAGGTTATAAATTTTGTTGATTACTACCTCAAACAAGGAGCACCAGCTGGACATGAATTAGCTGATACACCGACTGGGCATGAATCAAATGGCGCCGTTGCCGGGGAAGGTGCTAACTTCATAGTGATATTAATTCAGGGTACTTGTGGTTTTCATCACAAGTTTGGTGAGTTTTCTCTCGTTTTACTAACTCTTTTAGTTTTTTTCTTTTACTCGTTTATATTCTAGCATAGTTTTTAATTTAGTTTTAGTTAATCGAACTCTTTTTGGTAGTTTTGTTTTTGTTTTCCTCTGTTTTTGTTTTTCTTTCTTTGTTACAGTTGATACTAGTTGTGTATGCCAAAGTGGATACGAGATTGTGGAGGAAGGCTTGTTAAACTTGAAACACCTCATAACAAGGAGTTGGAAGTAATCTTGAACATCATGGAAACTACACCTGAGGATCAGCATAGTCACCATGATCATCAGGACAATCCCAATGAATTCAGATCAATGAGGGACTGTATGCATCCACCTCGTATGAGTGCACCATCATGTATAGTGCCCCCTACAGAGCAGCTAGTGATCAGACCCCATATTGTGCCACTTCTGCCAACTTTCCATGGAATGGAAAGTGAGAATCCCTATGCCCATATCAAGGAATTTGAAGATGTTTGTAATACATTCCGAGAGGGAGGAGCTTCCATCGACCTGATGAGGCTTAAACTATTTCCTTTTACTTTAAAGGATAAGGCCAAGATTTGGCTTAATTCTTTAAGGCCAAGGAGCATTCGTACTTGGTCTGATTTATAAGTTGAATTCCTCAAGAAATTTTTTCCTACTCACAGAACAAATAGCTTGAAAAGGCAAATTTCAAACTTCTTAGCTAAAAAGAATGAGAAATTCTATGAGTGTTGGGAAAAATACATGGAAGCCATTAATGCTTGTCCTCACCATGGCTTTGATACTTGGCTATTGGTGAGTTATTTCTATGATGGGATGTCTTCCTCAATGAAGCAACTCCTTGAAACAATGTGTGGAGGGGATTTCATGAGTAAGAATCCTGAGGAAGCTATGGATTTCTTGAGCTATGTAGCTGAAGTATCAAGAGGATGGGATGAGCCCAACTCAAGAGAAATGGGAAGGATGAAAGCTCCTGTAAATCCAAAGGGTGGAATGTACATGTTAAGTGAAGACATGGACATGAAAGCTAAGGTGGCAACAATGGCAAGGAGGTTGGAAGAACTTGAGTTGAAAAAAATGAATGAAGTCCAAGCCATTTCCGAGACACAAGCCCATGTCATGCCATGCACCATTTGCCAATCATGTGATCATGTGGTAGATGAGTGCCCAACCATCCCAGCTATGAGGGAAATGTTAGGTGATCAAGCCAATGTTGTGGGGCAATTTAGGCCCAACAACAATGCCCCTTATGGAAACACCTATAATTCAAGCTGGAGAAACCATCCAAATTTTTCTTGGAAACCAAGGCCACCTCCATACCAACCACAAGCCCAAACCCAAGCACCTCAACAAACCTCTTCAGTGGAGCAAGCCATTGTGAACCTAAGTAAAGTCATGGGTGACTTTGTGGGTGAACAAAAGGCAATCAACTCCCAATTGCACCAAAAGATTGAAAATGTTGAGAGTTCTCAAATTAAGAGAATGGATGGGATGCAAAATGATCTATCTTAGAAGATAGATAATATTCAATACTCCATCTCTAGGCTTACCAACCTCAACACAGTGAATGAGAAAGGAAAGTTTCCCTCTCAACCAAGCCAAAATCCAAAGGGTGTTCATGAAGTTGAAACCCAAGATGGGGAGTCTTCAAAGTTGAGGGAGGTCAAAGCTGTGATCACCTTGAGGAGTGGGAAGGAAGTTGATCAACCCTTGCCTAAAGTGAGGCAAGACCAAGAACTCATGTCAAGGAGAACCTTGGTTAAAGAGAGTAATAACCCAGAAGAGAAGAGTGGGAAGAAAAATGCATCTAATTCAAGCATTGAAGAAGAGCCAAGGATAGTGATTAAAGAGGATATGATGAAGAAACATATGCCTCCCCCTTTTCCTCAAGCTTTACATGGAAAGAAGGAAATCAAGAATTCATCATAAATTCTTGAAGTTTTGAGACAAGTGAAGGTGAATATACCCTTACTTGATATGATCAAGCAAGTCCCCACATATGCAAAAATTTTAAAGGACTT
This sequence comes from Vitis amurensis, assembly GCA_037355405.1. Lineage (NCBI taxonomy): Eukaryota > Viridiplantae > Streptophyta > Magnoliopsida > Vitales > Vitaceae > Vitis > Vitis amurensis. The sequence continues at coordinate 12,779,425 of CM074678.1, forward strand.
GTGCACGGTTAAGAGAGGGTTAAATGTGACAAAGAAGGTGTTCCTCACTGAGCAAGTAAGTGTCATCATTTAGTGTAAGTCTCCAGTTAAGTACAAAGATCCGGGATGTCCCACCATTTCAATCAACATTGGAGGGACACATGTGGAGAAGGCTTTACTAGACTTGGGGGCAAGTGTGAATTTGCTCCCATACTCTGTGTATAAGCAACTGGGACTTGGAGAATTGAAGCCCACGGCCATCACTCTCTCCTTAGCTGATAGGTCAGTCAAAATCCCAAGGGGGGTGATAGAGGATGTTCTAGTTCAAGTGGACAAATTCTACTATCCCGTGGATTTTGTGGTGCTTGATACTGATCCCACTGTTAAGGAAGCAAATTATGTGCCAATCATCCTTGGGAGACCTTTCCTAGCTACCTCCAATGCCATCATCAATTGTAGGAATGGGGTGATGCAGCTCACATTTGGAAACATGACCTTGGAATTAAACATATTCCACCTATGCAAGAGGCATCTTCACCCCGAAAAGGAGAAAGAATTGGAGGAGGTGTGCTTGATCAACACTTTGGTTGAAGAGCATTGTGACAAGAATTTAGAAGAGAGCTTGAACGAAAACCTTGGAGTGCTTGAAGAAGGGTTACCTGAACCCTCTGATGTGTTAGCCATCATGTCTCCTTGGAGGAGAAGGGACGAGATCTTACCCTTGTTCAATAAGGAGGACTCACAAGGAGCGGCTAGGGAGGACCCTCCAAAGCTAGTTTTGAAGCCACTTCTTGTTGATTTGAAGTATGCATATTTGGAGGAAGATGAGAAATGTCCAGTGGTGGTTTCTTCAACTCTCACAAGTGATCAAGAGTATAGTCTTTTGGGAGTCCTCAGAAAATGCAAAAAGGCCATTGGATGGCAAGTTTCTGATCTGAAAGGGATTAGCCCTTTGGTATGCACCCACCATATTTACATGGAGGAAGATGCAAAGCCAGTGAGGCAGCCCCAGAGGAGGTTGAATCCTCACATGCAAGAGGTGGTAAGGGGTGAAGTTTTGAAACTACTTCAAGCAGGGATCATATATCCCATTTCAGATAGCTTGTGGGTGAGCCCAACCCAAGTAGTCCCAAAGAAATTTGGAATTACTGTGCTCCAGAATGAGAAAGGGGAGGAAGTCTCTACACGTCTTACCTCAGGATGGAGGGTGTGTATAGACTACAGGAGGTTGAATTCAATGACTAGGAAGGACCATTTCCCATTGCCTTTCATGGACCAAGTCCTTGAGAGAGTCTCAGGGCATCCTTTCTACTATTTTTTGGATGGTTACTCGGGGTACTTCCAAATAGAGATTGATTTGGAAGATCAAGAAAATACAACCTTCACTTGCCCTTTTGGTACTTTTGCCTATAGGAGGATGCCCTTTGGTCTATGTAATGCACCAGCAACTTTCCAAAGATGTATGATAAGCATCTTCAGTGATATGGTGGAGCGCATCATGGAAGTCTTCATGGATGACATCACTGTATATGGAGGTTCTTATAAGGAGTGTTTGTTGCATTTAGAAGCTATTCTCCAAAGATGTATTGAGAAAGACCTAGTGCTAAATTGGGAGAAGTGCCATTTTATGGTACAACAAGGAATTGTCTTAGGACATATAATCTCCAAGAATGGCATTGAGGTAGATAAGGCAAAGGTGGAGCTAATTGTTAAGTTGCCACCTCCCACAAATGTTAAAGGAATTAGGTAATTCCTAGGACATGCCGGGTTCTATAGGAGGTTCATTAAGGATTTCTCAAAAATCTCAAAACCGCTTTGTGAACTCTTGGTAAAGGATGCCAAGTTTGTGTGGGATGAGAAATGTCAGAAGAGTTTTGAGGAACTGAAGCAATTCCTCACAACTGCACCAATAGTGAGAGCCCCAAATTGGAAATTACCTTTTGAGGTAATGTGTGATGCAAGTGATCTTGCTATGGGGGCTGTTTTGGGGCAAAGAGAAAATGGAAAGCCCTATGTGATTTATTATGCAAGCAAAACTTTGAATGAGGCTCAAAGGAACTACACAACTACTGAGAAGGAGTTGTTGGCAGTAGTTTTTGCCTTGGATAAGTTTCGTGCCTATTTGGTAGGGTCCTTTATAGTGGTGTTCACTGACCATTCTGCTTTGAAGTACTTGCTAACCAAGCAAGATGCCAAGACAAGATTGATAAGATGGATCCTTTTGCTTCAAGAATTCAATCTCCAAATCTGGGATAAAAAGGGAATAGAAAATGTGGTAGCTGACCACTTGTCAAGACTTGTGATAGCACATGACTCACATGGTCTACCTATCAATGATGACTTCCCTGAGGAGTCTCTCATGTCAATAGAGGTAGCTCCATGGTATTCTCACATTGCAAATTACTTGGTTACTGGAGAAGTTCCAAGTGAGTGGAGTGCCCAAGACAAGGAGCATTTCTTTGCTAAGATCCATGCCTATTATTGGGAGGAGCATTTTCTCTTCAAATATTGTGCGGATCAAATCATAAGGAAATGTGTTCCTGAACAAGAGCAATCAGGAATTCTATCCCATTGTCATGATAGTGCATGTGGAGGTCATTTTGCTTCCCAGAAAACAGCCATGAGAGTGGTCCAATCAGGTTTTTGGTGGCCCTCTCTTTTCAAGGATGCCCACTCTATGTGCAAGGGATGTGATCGGTGTCAAAGGCTTGGGAAGCTAACACGCCGGAATATGATGCCCTTAAACCCCATCTTGATAGTGGATGTCTTTGATGTTTGGGGGATAGACTTCATGGGACCATTTCCAATGTCATTTGGACACTCCTACATTTTGGTGGGAGTGGATTATGTCTCTAAGTGGGTAGAAGCAATCCCATGTAGGAGCAATGATCATAAGGTGGTTCTCAAATTTCTCAAGGAGAACATCTTTTCAAGATTTGGAGTGCCTAAGGCCATTATCAGTGATGGAGGAACCCACTTTTGCAACAAGCCTTTTGAGACTCTTCTAGCCAAATATGGGGTCAAGCACAAGGTAGCTACACCTTATCACCCTCAAACAAGTGGCCAAGTTGAGTTAGCCAACCGGGAAATCAAGAATATACTAATGAAGGTGGTGAATGTGAATAGGAAGGATTGGTCTATTAAGCTCCTGGATTCATTATAGGCTTATAGGACCGCTTATAAGACCATTCTTGGTATGTCTCCTTATCGCCTAGTCTATGGCAAAGCATGCCATCTCCCTATGGAAGTTGAATATAAGGCTTGGTGGGCAATTAAGAGGTTGAACATGGACTTGATCAGAGTTGGGGAAAATAGGTGCTTAAACCTTAATGAGATGGAGGAATTAAGAAATGATGCTTACATCAATTCCAAAGTTGCAAAACAGAGGATGAAGAAGTGGCATGATCAACTAATCTCCAAGAAAGAATTACGGAACGGACAAAGAGTCCTACTCTATGATTCAAGGCTCCATATCTTTCCCGGAAAGCTCAAGTCACGGTGGATAGGTCCTTTCATTATTCACCAAGTACATCTCAATGGAGTGGTGGAATTACTAAATTCCAATGGCATAGACACCTTCAGAGTTACTGGTCATCGCCTCAAGCCATTCATTGAGCCGTTCAAGCCAGAAAAGGAGGAAATCAACCTCCTTGAACCATAAAAATCCTGATCAGAGAAGGGTTAGATGGACTTGGTTTCACCAAACTCCATAATTTTGTTAAATATGTTAATTTTTAAGTTTTGCAAATTATTTGATTGTAATTTTAGTCTTAAATTATGTTAATTGTAACTATCTTTTTGAATGATTAAAATATGAAGCAGATTCTTGCCACTCAGGCCTAGCACACTGCCATCCTGAGGCAGATTCAGCATCAATTGGCAGTACATCAGCTCTTGAGCATGCCATTGCCTCCTCATCCGGAGCCTCCTACAGGAGAGACAGCTGAGCCATTATTTCCACAGCATCACTCCATGTCACTTAGGAGGTACCACTTCCTCCCTATTTTTCAATCGTTTTTGTCACATTGAGGACAATGTTCAGCTTGGTTGGGGGGAGAGTTGAGGAAGGAAGTTTTTGTTATTAATACTAATTTATTTTGGTAATTTAGTTTCTTTTTGCTTAATTAGTTGCTTTTTTCTTAATTTTATAATTTTCTACTCTCCATGGTTATAAAAAAAAAAAAATTTCAAAAATGAAAAAGAAGAAATTGAATTTTTGTCTTTTTACTTGACTTAGAGTTTGTATTATGCTTACTAAAGTTGATGAATTGTTGAAACTTCTATTGAATTCAACCTCAGTTCTTCCACTTTAAGCTATTCACACACTGTACACAATAGGTTCCGAGTATAAGATGAAAAACTGTTTCCCTCTTGACTTAGGAAAATTTTAGACTTGGTACCTTTGACCTTATTTTAATAGTGTTGGGACACCTTATAAAAGGCCAAAGAGCCTTCAAAAAAAAAAATGTTTGCTTGCCTTGAAACCCAAGCAAGGTCTGAGGGGTATATGGTGAAAATCTTTAAAACCTGGTGCCCTAAGCCTTAATTGGTTGGGAGTCACCGACCTCAATGCTCGTTATAAGGGTGGATAGGTGGAGTTTAACATACTGTAGGTGCTTGGGTATTTTAAATTCATTCTCAAAAATCCGGGGTAAAATCCGAGGAGTTAGTCATTGAAAGATCCTTAAAGCTTGATGCCCTAAACCTTAATTGGTTGGGAGTCATCGATGGACCCCCGTTACATAGACAATTTAGAAAAGAATACCTTTAAGCCTTGTACTCCTACAATGAAAAAAATTGTGAAAAAAGAGGTGTGTTCTTAGCCTATTGGAGGTTGACCAGTTTGCTAAGCTTTGAAAAAGAACTAGGTTAGGGGGAGAGATTAGTTCAACATACTATATTTGGAAGCTAATAAATAACACTTAGATTTTTGTGGAAGAGTAAGGTTTGACCCTTTGGGAGTGGAAACTTTTTTAAAAGCTTAAATTTGCATAATGCCTTCTCTTTAAGAATTGTGATTAGACAAGTTATTTGATAACTCTTGTTGAAGTTTGAGTTTTATTTCTTTAATGTTCCATGTGAGAGTTAGATCATCATGCCACTTGAAAATTGTTTTTTTTTAATCAAGCATGATGTTGTAAATTATAGTATTGTTTATTTTTATTTTTCTTTTTCTCTCCTTAATTGCTAAGGGACTAGCAATATGTTGGTTGGGGGGAGTTATTACTACTCAAAAAGTGATATTTCATAGCTTGTAATTAACTCTTTTAAACACTTTTGAGTAGTAGTTATCACCTTTTAACTCAATTGGCATGCTAAGGACCCTTGCAATCAATTCTAATCAAATTGTGTTAAGTTTTGGTGTTTTGATAGCTTTTTGATCACCAAAGCAAATATGAGATTGAGGAGAGTTCTTTGGAATCCATGGCAAAAGATGTCCGGACACACCATTGGAGAGCGGCGGAACGTGGGCTATAGCAAGGCTTGCTCACTTCAGTCAATGTTTTCCATCCGGACACCATATCCGGATAGGATATGTTATCATCCGGCGAGAGCAGGATAGCATGGCGCGCATGTCCTCTTGGGGGAATCCGAATGGAGTTGATCCGGATAGCCTGGCGTGCGCGGGACATTTCATATCCGAAAATTCCGTGCGCCGACATTTTTACATCCGGATACGTGCGCCGACATTTCATATCCTGGAATTTCGTGCGCTGATATTTTACATCCGGATATTTCATAGCCGGATGGGGGAGGAGGACGCTTCAACTTCTCCGGATATACATATCCGGACCTTCTGATAACGCTTACCTGCAAGAGTTTTTCTCTCAATATACAGTGCAGCGGTGTTCTCCTGAAGCTTCCTGATATTTCCGACCGACATTTTGAGATATTTTGGGATATTTTGCTTTAGATATTTGTTGTCTAAATCCCCAAACTCTCCTTGTAATCCACCTATCATAGGATTCCTTAGTCTTTAAGTAAGTACAAAGGGTGAATAACCTCATATATATAGTTTGTAATCTTCTTTAAAAAGGAGATATCTATTATGTAATCAGAAAGAAAGAAATATATTTCACAGAACACTTGCTCTATTTTTCCTTCATATATTTGTTTTCTCGTTAGTTTTCTTACTAGCCAAACAAGCTCTGAGGAAGTTTCCTCAGAGAATGAGTGGCTAGACTTTTAGTTCCTTGGAGTTAAGGTTGTCGGGAAAGGTTTCATGTGCAAGAGTTAATAGCTTTGTGGCTTCATCCATTAATGAAGAGAAAGTGTGATCCTTTAATGTTTTCTATGTTTTTAGTTAACTTAAAACACCTCCAAGTCACTTGAGCCAACACTTGGTAAGGCACGTGATCTCCGTTCATGGAGATGCACTTGTTTATCTCTTGCGAGCTTTTGGGAAGCGACTTGGAAGTAGGATTTTCTAGAACTGCCAACACTTGGTAAGCTTTTGGACTCTAAGGAGATATCCATTAGTTATCTCTTGCGAGCTTGAGAAGGGAAGTCCAAAGTTAAAGATCACCTTGAATGGCAAATGCTTGGTGAGAGGCACGAGCCATTGTAAGTTGCATCAGTGAGAGGGATTTAGTGTTTAAACCCATTAAAGGGAAGCAGCTGTACCACACCGGTTAGAGAATTGATTATATGTTAATTCTCTAATGCGAGGAAATGAACCAAATGACCAGAGCTCTGTTTTTGCATAAGGAACCTCCTCTGTGAACCCAAACCTCCAAGGAATGTTTTTCTTCATAAGTAATTTCCATTACTTTCTTTTTGGTTAGTTTAAGTCCAAACCCTTTTCACACAAACCTTTTTATGTTTTCTTTTAAAGCTAACCTTGAAATGAAAAAGCACCAACTCAGCTTTGAATTGATATCAGTTGTGAATTGAAAACCCTTCCCAGTGAACGATCCTAGAGTCACTATGCTATAGTAGCTTTGTCTTTGCTACCCTATTTCATGGTGTAATAGGTTATAAATTTTGTTGATTACTACCTCAAACAAGGAGCACCAGCTGGACATGAATCAGCTGATACACCAACTAGGCATGAATCAGAAACCACACCCAGTTTTCCAACTCCTCTAATGGCACCACGGACTCATCAAAGGTCTCTGAATCTTCTTCAACCTTGTCTCAATCCGCATCCCTATTGCACACACGCTAATTCGGTCGGAAATAGCCCTATGATTCAGGGTTTGTTATTTCATTTGAATTTGTCTAATTTCATTATCGTTTATGAGATTCATATTATTTGTCCTTGGATCATAGTAAACTCCGATTTCATATATATGGTGTTCTGGCCGATCAATTCTTTTTTCAGTTAATATTAATAATAGTCATTATATAGTAATCGGAAATAATTCCTTTGTAAATATAAATTAAAACTTTTTTCTAAGTAAACTAGAACCATTGCTTTTAATAAAAATTGATTTCATTTCTTAATAAAAATATAAAAAATCATATTTAATTGAAACTTTTCTTAATAAAATTGAATTTGTAAACATTTTTTTACAAATATTAAAAATCATTTTTTCTAAATAAAAATTGTAAAAGACATTTTCTTATAAATAAATAGCAATTTAGAATACTTTTTGTAAATATAATTTTCTCATATTTAATCTATTATAAAAAAAAATAAAAAGAAAAACTATATATTATTAAAATTAATTAAAAACTTATATATTTTCAAATTATTTAATTTTTGTATAAAAAATAAAATGCGAGAAACTTTAAAGGTGGATATAAAAAATAAAAAAAGAAAATCAAATTTAATTAAACTTAATTAAATTTGTATATATATTTAAATTATTTAATCTTTATATAAAAAAAGAAAATGAGTGAAACTTTAAAGGAGGATATAAAAAATAAAAAAAGAAAATCAAATTTAATTAAAATTAATTAAATTTGTATATATATTTAAATTATTTAATTTTTATATAAAAAAAAAAGAAAATGAGTGAAAATCTTTAAATATGATTATATATCAAAAGAATTTATTAATTAATTATATATATATATATATATATATATATATATTATTCTTCACTTCTCTTTTCTTCTAGTTTTTTTCAATATGTAATTTTTCCTCAAGTTTTCCCGACCAGTTATTATTAATATGTCTTTTCCTTCCCCCTTTTCTCAAACATTCATCATTATGAAGCATATTATTATGGGAAAGTTAGGTTTTGGGCTATTGATGTGGAAATTATATGATTTTGATGATCCAAATATACAAAATATGAGATCCAACTATTAATATGTAAAGTAATATCCAAAACGTGCACTATCTACTATTTATTTTTCCTCTTCCCATATTGCCCCTAAATCTCTCCATGTCATCAGCAAAACCTCCCCATGTCAGCAGAACAATTTTCAACTTGAACTAATTTTCAAAGCTAAAACAATAAGAAACCCGACCCGAGAACCAAAAGTAGAGAATCTCTTTCGCTTCTGATCATTTTGCCCTAACCCCATCTCAGGAAATTCCAAATTTCGAACCTAGTTTCAAAAAACACAACTTTCCCTGATAATAATCTCCTTCCTCCTCCATCATCGCCTATCAGTCTCTTTCCCCGCGTTTGGTTCCCAAGAAAGCCCAGGAAAATAAATCCAAATGAGCTCCCATTTCCTCTCCTCCACTTTCCCACGGTTTCTTCCCAACCAAACACACTATTTCTGAGCTTCAACACTTATTTTTTGTCGACGCTTCAATCGGGTTTCGATATGAGAAGAGCGAAAGTTGGCGCTTATTGCCCTTCCCCTGCTCCCACATTGGTGGTTCTCGTTGTACTATTAGTGGGTTCGGTGCAGTTCGTACAGTGCCATAACGTGGATGACTACAGCGAGTTTGATAATCCCGAGCTTCTTCCATTGTTCACACAACTTGGTTATGGTTAGATTTCCAATATGACTACAATGCTGAGTGCGGAGTTTCAGAAGCGCTCCAATTTCTGCGTTAAGGATCCGTGAGTTCTTTGTTTGGTTTCTGAAAAAGAGAAAAAAATTGTTGATTCTGGGTTTTGAATAATTGAAGAGTGAACTAAGTTGGGGCAATTGGTTTAATTAAACTCATTTTAAGTGTTTGATTCTTATCAAATTTGGTTTGACTTTGAACTTGTATTGCCCATCAGGGATGTTGATTGGAACCAAGCTTTTAATCTTTCATTTAATTTGGACTTCTTTGCTTCTTCCATCCAGAAAATTAAAGGTATGAGTAGTTTTTACAAGTTACATTTGAGCTTGTTTGGATACCTAGAAAATCCGAGTAAAATAGGAAAAAATGGCTTTCATGTGGGAAAAGAAAAAACATCTCGAATCAATCAATTCTAATTAAACTAGTTGGTTACCTGAGTTGAGTTTCTTATTCTTTTTTAATTCTTTGGAACGAAGACAAAATGGAATTTGAAACTCAAATCTTAATGGCTTTTCTTCACCAACTAAAATGGAGGGTCACTAGAAATACCTGTTGTGTTTCTTGGTCAGAAACTTCATATTTGAGTGCACTGTTATAATATTGGGAAGAATTATAGGAGCATTATTAATGTGATTTGGCTACTGAGACTTCATAGGAAGGTGGTTTGGGTCGGGTAGGTGTGTATTCCAGTTTTTTTTTTTTCTCACTTGTCCTGGTGAATTCTTAGCAATGAAACTAGGATTTAAGCTCAAAAGGTTATACTTATCCATTGTTTCTAACTCTTTTAACTTGTTATGATTGATGAGGAGGATGATAGTTTATTTCTGACCCATTATTGGAAAGTTTCTCTTTGAGGCACCATCTTAAGAAAATTAAATATAATAATAATTCTTAAGAAATTTGTATGTTTTAAAATGCCAATTATGCTGCTTCTGAATATGCTTGGGAGTCTGCAACTCCTCCTGGTACTGCATTGATGATGTTAGATGCAAATAAAATAGTTGCTGCAGCAAGTTCTCGTAACCCTACTCTAGCTAGTGCAATGACTCGACTCCAAAGGTGTGCTTTCAGTCGCAGCTGGGAGGTATAAGTTTCCATTTGGTTGCTCACCTGAGAGGTTACATGTCTATTGCTTGTATTAGAGAGTAAGGGGTAGGTTAAGCATGACATTTATCCTGCCTGGCCCTACTGGCATTGGACTGGCTCAATATCACAATTGGGGTAGAAACAGTTTTTATATTGTCAGTCCATCACCAGTCATGATTCCTAATAGTCTTCAAAATAGTAAGTGTCATGTGCCAGTTAGCTGATTAGTATAGTGCCCATGTACAATGACTGGGGTTCATCATTAGCTGAACATGAATGGAGTGTGCTTCACTTATTTGCTCTTTGAGTTTTCTTTCTTAATTTTAACATATGTTTTTTTCATAAACATTTTGGACTTTTTGTTTAATAGGTATATTGTACCAAAAATGATTTAATATAGGGGAAGTTGTGTTTTAGGAGGCCCATTTGAAGGTTATATGGGAATGAAACCCAAAGAAACTGGAATATGGGCTTTGTCCATTAATGATCAGAATATTATTTTTGTGTGCACTAATTACTGTTTGGATAAGTTATTCCAAAATTGCCCTTTTGTTTTCCTTGTTAGGAGCCACCACGGTCTCCATGTAAGCAGCCACGGGTCTCCAAAATTGCCCATGTAATCAGCACTCAAATCTGAACAAAAAAGAACCCGATCAGAGGAAACACGACATGAGGTATGTGGTTCTCCGTTCAGTGGGTTTTATCTTAGGTGTTTGATTGATTTTTGGGCAAAGGGTTGTCATTTTACATATGGATTTGGATCTGATCGATGGTTTTGCTGACCATTCATATCCAAATGACCCAGTTTCGATTTTTGTTGGCACTACAAGTACATTTTCTGATATGTTTTGGCAAAACATCTCATTTTTACACATGGGTATGAATTCGGTTGATAATTTTGGTAACCATTCATCTAATAACCCAGTTCAATTTTTGAGGGAAAATTCTATCTTTTGGGTGTGGGTTTGAGGATTTTGATGAACATTTCTGCATTTTTAGCCCATTCTTCCTATGACCTAGGTGAAGTTTTGGCATAACAAGTAAATTTGAGAATGTGTTTTTGGGAGACAGTCTCATTTTTACACATGGGTTTGAGTCTGATTGATGATTTGGTGAGCATTTCTTAACTATATGGCTACTCATGAAATGAGACATGTAAACTTCTGACTGTATTTTTGGGAAAAAAAAGGTCTTAGATTAGATCATTTTGCTTACCATTTCTCTAATACATGGCCATCCATCCAAAGGCCCACTTCTAAGTTTTGGCACAACATGAACATTTCAGTGTATTTTTGGGAAAGTAGATAAATAAAGCCTCTCTTTTACGTATGGGGTTGAAATTGATTTGATGATTTTGGTGAGCACTTCTCAATTATAGAACCATTCATCCAATGACCCACCTCAAGTTTTGGCACAATAATAATATTTCAAAAGCTGATTTTGGGAAGTAGTCTCGCTTTTTAGGGACTGTACCTTAGGTACTACCTTAAGAGCCCTTAGGTACTACCTTAAGGGACCCTAAGTACTACCTTAGCTAAACCTCAACTTAACCTCTCCCAAGCCTCGGGCCTTCCTTTTTAACCCTTAGACCATGCCATTATGTGCTTCTCTTGAGTGCTCAAGTGGTCCACCAATGGTTTTTTGGTACTGTACCTTAGGTACTACCTTAATGGCCCTTAGGTGCTAAATTTTTTTTTCCTATTATGACTGTTATTATCCTCGAATGTTGTACACAAATGTGGAGTACATACGTTCATTATAAATTGCATTATAAATTTCTTGTTTCATTATCAAATATTAACCAACAGCATTTATGTCATCAGATGACGAACAATCAAACATACTATGTAGTGTTTGTCAGTCGTAGACATGGAGTGTACGATTCATGGGCTGAATGTCAAAAGAATGTCCTACTTTATAAGGGGAGTGTTTACAAATCATATACTTCTAGAGAGGAAGTTGTCCGAGCTTGGGTGTTCGATGCACCAAGATGGAAGAGAAGTGATGAAAGTTCAGCAACTAGCAAACCAAAGTTTGAACTTCCAATTGATGATCAACATTCCTTCCAAATTATTTCATATCCATATGTAATCACTTTTTTTGTTGGCTTCTTTGTAGCATGTGTTTTGCATATTGTAATATCTAGCTTAACATAGGTGCTAGAAAAGTGTTATGAATATCAATGTGTAGTACTGTATTTATTAGAACTCCCAAACAATGACCTCTGTGATTATTATTATCAGCTTTGGTAAACAGAAAATGCTCACTCAACGGTTGGTATGCCATGGGTGCCACAACCCAAATATATAGGAAGTATGGCATGGGTGCCCAAAGGTTGAGAGGGGCCTTTATATGGAACTTATACCTTATCCCATGTTTGATTAACAATGAGATACGATATAATATTGTACCTCCCATCATTTCTCATCTTCGTTTGAGAATAAAATAAAATAATAACTGAAATAACATATCCACCTCATTCATTATCCTTTATAAAAAAGATTTACTGATATTGTTGAAAGCAATGAGATATACATATCTCATGGATTATAAATTATTTTCTCTAAAATTTTCTCTTTTATTGATTTATTTTTCACGTTGCCCCGCTAAACAAAACAAAAAAAAAAAACTTGTAAATGTAATTTTGTTTATTTATATTAATGAAGAAACAAAAATTACCTATTATATTTTTTCTAAATCCAAAAACTAAATCCCAAGATGAAGTATGTTTTATCACATCTATTTTTATTTCTTTGGTCATTCAAACACTAGCACAATAACAAACATGATATCTTCGAAATTAGTATGTATTAAAAATAATATTCATAGATATCACCGACAAAAATAGTAGCAGATCAAAGCAAATATTTTCTTTTTGATCTATGGACCCCTTTTTCCCCACAATTCTGGATGAGTCAATTCTATTAGTCAAATTGGACATCTCCATGAAAATGAATCCCCTAGATAGAATCATTTCCTTCCTCTCTTACATTTCTGGTATCCATATTCAAAGCAACCACAATATTGCTGGGACTAGGAGTCACTGAATGAGACAATGCATTCCCATCCAACCCCATAAAATCATTCAGTCAGTTTGGAAGAAGAAACCGTGGCTGCCAAGAAAATATAAACTACACACATAGGACGAAGAAGAAGAAGAATCGACAAACACAATTTCTTGAATAACAACTTCCTAGAACCAATTTTTAGGCTTTGGTCTTTACAAACAATGGAATCACAGAATGGCCGGCCATATGAGGTTTCTAGGCTTAATTGTCACAAGCTGTAACTTGGCTATTAACTATGAAATATGGATCATATGATTTTACAAATAATTTTATCAACAAATAATATTACTTTCAACGCGACCTCTTCAAATATTACTTTGCCGTCTTTGGTGGCGATTTGAAAATTCTTTGGCAAAGGAGTAAGCAACTGCAAGGATATGTTTAATTAGAAGAGAATGGGCAGGACTCTGTACTCAACCATGGGTGCTTGCAACACTCGTATGGAATCTCACAAACTTCTCTCCTTTCATCTCTTCATGATTTCCATTTTCTTCTTCCTAATATTCTTCCCTTCTGCAACTTCGTTGTCCTTCAACTTCTCCAGCTTTGGTTCAAATAACCATAATATATCCTTCGACGAAGCAGGAGACGCTGTATATTCTTCGGATGGATGCATCCAACTGACCAGAAACGAGAAGGACATGCAAGCGAATAATAGTTGGGGTCGAGCCATGTATAGCGAGCGATTGTATCTCTGGGATCAGACCTCCAGAAATCTAACTGATTTCACTAGCAATTTCTCCTTTGTCATCAATTCACAAGGCGACAGTCTGCATGCCGATGGACTTACGTTCTTCCTTAATGGTACCCAATTGCATACAGATACGTTGGGAGAAACTCTTGGTCTCGCCAAAGAAAAGAATGAGACATACAAAAGTGCAGTTACTTTTATTGCAGTGGAGTTTGATACATTTACAAACGCAGCAAAGAGGGATCCAGAAGGTGAGCATATTGGTATTGATATTAACTCCATGATATCTGTTAAAACTGTGAACTGGTCCAGCAATATCGAGAAAGGAAAGGTAAATCATGTTTCCATCAGTTATACTTCTAGTTCACATAATCTGAGTGTTGTCCTAAATACTGAGGTTACGGACAGTACCAATACTACGCAAAGCCTCTCTTACAAAGTTGATCTGAGGGAATACTTGCCGGAATACGTTACTATGGGCTTCTCAGGCTCAACAGGAACCTATTTCCAGATAAACAAAATTTGCTCATGGAATTTTAGTTCAACTTTGGAACCTCCCAGTTCTGTAGAACCCGGAAAGGGAAAGAAGACAGGACTTGTGGCGGGATTGAGTGTTTGTGCATTTGTTGTGGTGGGTGGGTTTGGATTGGCTTGGTTTTACTTGTGGAGGAAGAGGAATACTGGGAGAGATCAAGAAGACGGTGGTGACAGTGACCTGGCCATGGACGAAGATTTTGAGAAGGGTACTGGACCGAGGAAGTTTTCCTTTAATGAATTGGCTCTTGCGACCACTAACTTTTCAGACGGAGAGAAGCTTGGAGAGGGAGGGTTTGGTGGGGTCTATAGAGGTTTCTTGCGAGAACTGAATTCTTATGTTGCAGTTAAGAGGGTAACAAGGAACTCCCAACAGGGGATGAAGGAGTACGCATCTGAAGTGAAGATCTTCTGTCGATTGAGGCACCGGAACTTGGTGCAGCTCATGGGCTGGTGCCATAAAAAGGAGAGCTCCTATTGGTTTACGAGTTGTTGCCAAATGGAAGCTTGAGCACCTGTCTTTTTGAAGAAAAAACCTTGTTAACATGGGCTATGAGGTATAGAATTGCTCTAGGCTTGGCCTCTTCGCTTCTGTACCTACATGAAGAATGGGAGCAGTGTGTGGTACACAGGGACATCAAGTCCAGTAATGTGATGCTGGACTCAGATTTTAATGCTAAGCTTGGAGATTTTGGGCTAGCCAGGCTTGTTGATCATGGTAAAGGGTCACAAACCACCATTTTAGCAGGGACCATGGGCTACATGGCTCCTGAATGTTTCATGACGGGCAAGGCTAGTAAGAAATCTGACGTGTACAGTTTTGGAATTGTTGCATTGGAAATTTGCTGTGGAAGAAGAGCCGTGGAAACAAAGGCCGAAGAAAATCAGATCAGATTGGTGGAGTGGGTTTGGGACCTCTATGGCGTAGGAAAACTTCTTGAAGCAGCTGATCCAAGACTGTCTGCAGATTATGATGATCAACAAATGGAACGATTGATGATTGTTGGTCTTTGGTGTGCTCACCCGGATTGCAATGCTCGTCCTTCAATGAGGCAAGCAATTAGTGTCCTTAATTCTGAAGCTTTATTGCCTCTTCTTCCTATAAAAATGCCTGTGCCAATGTATTACGCTCCCCCAGCGCTGCAGACATCCTATAGCACTAGCCTTTCTGAGAGAAACCACACCCAGTTTTCCAACTCCTCTAATGGCACCACGGACTCATCAAAGGTCTCAGAATCTTCTTCAACCTTGTCTCAATCTGCATCCCTATTCCACACACTCTAATTCGGTCGGAAATAGCCCTATGATTCAGGGTTTGTTATTTTATTTGAATTTGTTTCATTTCATTGTTGTTCATGAGATTCATATTATTTGTCCTTGGATCATAGTAAACTCCGATTTCATATATATGGTGTTGTGGTCGATTAATTCTTTCTTCAGTTAATATTAATAATAGTCATTATATAGTAATCAAAGAAAATCATTTAGTAAATTTAGACTAAATCATAATCTAAAGCTATATTAGTATACAAGAAGTTACACTAATCCCTTTTATGCAAAGAAAAAATAAGAAGTTGAATAGGTTTAATAGGAAATAGGTAGGAACAAAGCATTAGACTTTTTGATAGAAGTTGAATAGGTTTAGTAGGAAATATGGTCAGGAACAAGGCATCATCAATGCTTACATATCGTTTGAGGCCAGCGTTTGAAGCAATTGCTCACCATATGACCGAAAAACAATAAACAAAAACCCCCGCCGCTTGCAATACCCATCATTTGCAATGTCAAAATATCACAACGACTAATACAAATTTATAGTCCCGTTGATAAAGGCACTTAAAGATCCATTTCCCATGCCTGTTTTTCAATTAAGATTCTTAATTAATCTTATGATCCATTACAAAGTTCAATTTCAAGTTTAATATTTAAATCAAAGGAAATCTCGAAGAAGTGATCCTTAACTAAGCAACCCACCATTAGTAATATGTTTTTTCTTTTGTTATTTCTTTTTGTCTTACCAATATGTTTACAATATTTTTTTCAAGTCAGAGAGTGGGAGAATTAGAAAGTTTTTTTACCATCATCAAAGCCATTCAAGTAGGCTATTTTTTGTATTACACTTTTAATTTCAAATTTTCTCTCTTTCTATTTTTCGTTTTTAAGATTTGCTTTGATGAAAATTTTGTTTAATTTTTGTAGCACCTTTGTCTTGTGGTAATTTTTTTTTGAGTCTTAAGTTATTTTAATTCACATACTTATCACGTTATTTCTTTAATTTTTTTTAAAAAATATCCTTATCTTATTTATACTTTTGTAGTTTTTTTTTTTTTTTTTTTCAGGTTCTTTTCATGTAGAATTACATTCAAAGAAATATCACTACTACAAAAAATGTAATTTATGACGCTTTTTTTCTTGACGCTTATATAAAGTGCCATTATTTATTCTCAAAAATGGGTATTAATGACGCTTGCATTATCTTGGCGCTTTAATGGGAGAAATAATGACGTTTTTAAATAATGGCGCTTTTTTAAGCGTCATTGTACAATGAATTTCAAATAATGACGCTTTTTTAAGTGCCATTGTAGGAGAACCTCAACCTTGGCGCTTTTAAAAGCGTCATTGTACAATGCATTTCAAATAATGACGCTTTTTTAAGTGCCATTGTAGGAAAACCTCAACCTTGGTGCTTTTAAAAGCGTCATTTTTTGTTCATTTTATAATTACTCACATTTTTCAATTAAAAAAAAAAGAGATAAATGTAATAAATCCTTTTCCATACTCGATGCCCACACTCAAGTTTCATTACCAAATCTGTCTCTAACTGAACCAGCAAGCTCCAGCCAATTTCGATTGAGAAAATGAAGTTCTTACTCCAAATCAAGAAGATAGCATTCATGGATGTTCCACTGATTTGACTATTTGGGTGCTGGATTGAGAGAAAGGAAATGAATGGAGATATGAGAGAAAGCTAGGGTTTTTTTAGACTCGTAGGTTGGGAGAGGCAAGAGGCAGCAAAGGCAGGTGCCTTCGGTTGAAGAGGTAAGCAAGGAGGAAAGGTCGAAGAACTAGAGGAACAGAGAAAAGAAAAGAAGGGAGAAGAAAAAACCCAGAAGAGAGAGTTGTCAGGTACGAGCCCATATGTTCTCGTTTTCCCATGGATTCACATTCTTCACTATTGATTTCTGGGATTTGAGTGTGAATGCTTGTAAATATGTTGTGGTTTTTGTTTATTATCAGTTATTTTCTTGGTTTGCATCTCCTATAAAAAGATACTATACCTCTGTTTTTAGGCTCAGTTGTGTCTCTCCTCTGTTTTTTGTTCTCTGGTTCTTATGTTCTCTGGAAGATTTGGAAATGGTTCTGGTGTTGTTCCATTTGTGTACAATAGTTCATGCCGAAAGGAGCTTGCTTTCCATGGAGTTGTAGGTACTGCCTATAACTTGTTTGATGAAATGCCATTTTGAGATATGGGCTCTTGGAATGCATAGAAAGTTTTTCAACAATTTTTATTAAGGGATGTAGTGTCATGGAACTCAATAATTGCTGCCTATGAGCAGAATCATGTGGTTTTCGAATTAAATAAAAAAAATTTCTTCAGGGGGCGCTGCCCACTTCAACCCCACGAGCTGACCGGGCAGCTCGACCCCCGACATCCCGAGTGAAGTGCAACATTTACTACTAATTTAAGCTTCAGAATCTGACATAGGCTTCATTGCTTATGTTACAAAAGATGCTATTCAACTTCATTTTTAAATGGGTTACACAACATGTTATCTAATTAATAATAACATCATGTTTGGTTCATCTGTTCAATAAACTAATTGAGATTTGACACCCCACTTATGACCACAAACTAGAATGGTCACCCCCAACATAAGTAGAACACATGTCAAGGTGTGGCTTAGCATGTTAGTGGCATTGGAGATGAAGAAAATGATTGCATATTACCTTGATCCAATGGCCTATCAACCATGTGATGATCTTAAGGACATAGTTAACATGTAAGTATATATTTTCTCCTATTTTAATACAATTGATAGTGTCTAAATAACATCTTTTTAATTCTTTTTGTAGGGCAATGAGAATCAACCCACCGGAAAAACAGAAAACATCAAAGAGGGAGCCAACTTGGGTGAAAGTGGTTTTAAGTACTTATTTGTTTAGATTAAAATATATTGCTTCACCACTTAATTTATGACAAAATTAGAAAATGGATGGTTATTAATATGATCATCAATTAGATGCTAAAGAAGTAAGAACATCATTCTAGTGTTTATTGCAATTGTTGATACTTTTCCCATAGTGCCCAAGACAACCAGGTAGTGTGGAATGTGGGTATTACGTGATGAGATATATGAAGGAAATCATTGCTAATCCAAACCAACTAACATCAAAGGTTTGCACTCAATTCAATTCATATGGTTGGTCATTTTACAATAGCATTTTTTTTTTTTTTGGTCAATTGAACTTAGTGAATTGTATATGTCACTCCAATTCAGTTTTGTGGGAAGAAATCATATAGTGAAATGGAAATTAATGAAGTTCGATCAGATTGGGTTATGTTAGTGACTCAGTTAATCATTACTCATGTTTGAAGGTACCTCTTATAACTTATAGTCTAATACAACTTCATATTCTTTTAAAGATGTAGTCAATATTTTGTTAATGTTAATTTTATAATGGATTTATTCACAATGATAATTTGTTAATGTATATCTTTGTACTCCTAGTTGGCAGTGTTTTCAATATGGATCATTTTGGGGGTTGCTCTATTATGATTGATGTATAGTTGGCATATTGAGAGGTGAAGCCAAGTAGACATGGTAGGTGTAACAACTTTTGTATATTTCCTCTACAAATTATTATAAGTTAGATTTGGAGAAATCCTACAATAGCATAGCTACAAAAATTCCTGCATGTCCAAGCTCATTTTCGTAGAGCCTTTAGTTTCATTACATGTGCATGAATTAGGAATTTGTCTATTCTCTACAAGAGCATTTTTGGTCTTTAAGATTACTAGCTTTATAAACTTCTTTAATCTAAATTTATAAAGGTCTCCTACTATACTAATGGGCTTAAAGTCTATAATATCTTGTACTTCCATTTTCATTTACATAAAAAATAGGAAGTTAGTTTAAGACTTCTTACAAATAAGCCTATGGAAGGAAATAGCACCTCTTACTAATTGGTTGTTAAATTGTTTATTATATATTCTTCAGGTTGTACAAAAAGGCATAGGTCATTCTATTAACAACGTCACTACTGCTCTTGATGAAGGACACCCACAAACAATTCAAAATATATCATCAAAAGAATTTTGAGGTAACATGTTGTGGTTATTGTAAGTTTTGTGAATCAATTCCATGTTTAGAGATCATTTCATGCAAGTTCCATATTTAGATAATAGATATCCTCATATTATTAAATGTTGATATACTAATACAATAAGAAGAACATAGATATTTTAACACAATTTTATAATTTTACATAAATATGTTAATTTACAATTTTATAATTTTTCGGACTTCTAGTTTTTTTTGTTTTTTTTTTCATTCCTTAGTTCCTTCTCATGCAAAACATCTAATGTCTTGTACAACCTATAAGAAGAATGAGAAGATGTTAATGGTTGAAGTTTCATAAATAAGATAAAAATCATACCAAAATAGTCAATGAGATAAAAACTTTTTTTTTTTTCTGTTTTAAAAAAAAATAGAATAAGAGTTCTAAAATATTTAGAAATTCGGTGTAATAAAATTATTGGAGTTTGTTGAGTTCTTTTGATATTTTGAAATTTATTGCAATGGAAGATATTTTGGAAATTTAAAAATTGGCATATACACATTTCATTTACGAAGTTGCTTCTTAACTATTTGTTAATACTAATAAATATGTAACCCTCTCAATTATTTTGCAGATTGAGCATCTAGAAAGTGAGTTACAACCATCCTTTTGCACTTGGAAGAAAAATGATGTAAAACTAGATGTAGTGAAGGTTATGAACAATTCAAAGTTGAAGAAGAAGTTGTAAAATTGTTGGTTTTAGTTGTTGATTATGTATGATGTTTATGGATAAATTGTAATAGTGAAAAAGGAAGACCATATTTGATACTTTTTGTCAATGGAGATTCTTAAATTAAGTTTTCATTATTAATTTAATTGTTGATAGAAAATTATAAAACAGGGCATAATTAGGACATTTTAATTTCTGGGCTATTAAAATTTTATATGAGATAAGATGACGCTTTTTTAAAGCGTCATGCTTTACTTGAATAAACAGAAGATGACACTTCTCAAAAGTGCCAAGGTTGATGTTAAAAAAACATGGTATTTTTTTTTAGTGTCAAGGTATAAAATGCTATACGATGACACTTATTATGAGTGTCAATGTTGCTCCTACAAATAAAAAAGCTATAAGATGACACTTATATTGAGTGTCAATGTTGCTTCTACTTATACAATGACGCTTTATTAAGTGTCAACGTTGCTCCTACAAATAAAAAGTTATAAGATGACACTTATATTGAGTGTCAATGTTGCTTCTACCTATACAATGACGCTTCATTGAGTGTCAATATTGACATGAATGAAATTATTAACATATGATGACACTTATAAAGCGTCAATGTTTCAAATAATGACACTTACTATGAGGGTCATGGTTGACGTGCAAAGAAGATGACGCTTCTAAAAAGTGTCAACGTATGCGATTTAAAAAGATGATAGTCTAATATATGACGCTTTTAAAAAGCGTTATCCTATATCTATCTTGACACTTAAAAAGCGTCATCTTTTGACATTTTCCTTGTAGTGTATATCAAGAATTCTTGCCTAATTTTGTTTTTTTTTTTTTTACTTTTTTTCTTTACTTTTTTTAAAATGTCTTTATATTTTTATTACTTTGTTTTTTCCTTAGAAAATTTTAGAATGTTTATTTTTATATAATTTTTGAGTTTCTATTTTTTATTTTCAAAGTATGAATTTGAAGAAAAATATGTTTGATTTCTGTGTATTTTATTCTTAAATTAATGTTATTTTGAGTTTAATGGTTTTATTCATATTCGTTGTTAGTGCATTAAGTTAGCTTAAGTTGATAATTTTGTTCAATTCGTCTTGATTTAGGAGTTTTTATATTATTATGTCTTACTCTATCAAAGATTCAAAGTTCTTGGGTCATCAATTAGGATGACACAAGTAAGTACGTACAAAGAGGTCCGAGAAAGGCTAACGGGGGTAAATTATGACATGAAGTTGATGTTAGATTTTGAATTCAGTTAAAAGTGTTTTAAAATTGGTTTTTAAACTCTACATGAGCGCTTAAGCACTTCTCAGTGCTCTCGAAGTAGTTTTCTCCAAATTCCCATTCATAATTTATTTTTATTATTTCCATATTTTAAAAACTATTTTTTAGAAAATTTAGTATTATATTTACTAGGGTTTTCCTCCTTATGTATAAATATCATGCCATAAAGGTTTTTTTGTGATGCAAATTTTGGTGAAAGAAGATCATTAGCCTTTGTTGTGTACCAAGACTCTCAATTCTTGGTGATTCTCATTCCTTGAGTTCATGAGACATTCATATCCCATTAGGTGTTGAGGTAGTCCACCAGGTGCATGTGGGGTGCTACATCATAGATGTAAAGACTAGTGTAGGTACTTGGGAGTAAGTCATAGGGATAACTTTTGTCAAGTAAATCTATGTATTGATCTTTTGATAGTGGATTTATACTCTACGATCTCTAACCCATTGTTATTATACTCTTATAGAGACTTTGTTGGTGGTTTTCCATATAAATCCTTGTCTTCTTCTACACTCATCTTTAATTCTTAAAGGGAATTTTATTTTTACTTTATTTTATTTTATTTTTTTAAAAAGGGCTAAAAAGAAAGAACTATCTATTTAGTGCCCACCCCTTTCCCCCCGTTCTAGGTTAAACCATAAACAAGATCCAAACTAGGACAAATTTTAAAAATCAAAATTTTTCAATCCTATTATGTCTAAGTTATGGAACCATAGAGGGTTGGGTCTTCCATAAACAACTCGCCATATTTATTTTATTGTGACCATGCATGATTTTGAGCTTGAGTAGTTGGATGTGAAGACAACATTCTTACATGGAGAACTTGAGGAGGACATCTACATGCAACAACCTGAGGGTTTTATAGTTTCAGGAAAGGAAGACAATGTGTTTGTTGAAAAAATCTCTCTATGGCCTAAAACAATCACCTAGACAATGGTATAACATGTTTGACTCATTTATGACCACTCATGATTTTAAAAAAAGCAATTATAATAGTTGTGTCTACTTTAAGAAGAGTGATGATGGGTCATTTGTATATCTACTCTTATATGTTGATGATATGTTAATAGCAGTCGAGGATAAGGAAGAGATAAGAAAGGTAAAAGTCCAACTCAATAAGGATTTTGAGATGAAAAACTTAGGAATGACAAAAAATATACTTGGAATGGAGATTCTAAGAAATAGAAAGGCAAGTAAATTATACGTAAACCAGAAAGGGTACATTAAGAAAGTTATTCACAAGTTCAATATGCAGAATGACAAAACTGTTAGTAGTCCTTTAGCAACTCATTTCAAACTTTCATCTACTTTATCTCCACAATTTGATGATGATGTTGATTATATGTCACGAGTTCCATATTCTAGTGCAATGGGGTCTCTCATGTATGCTATGGTTTGTTTATGTCTAGATTTATCATATGCAGCCAGTGCAGTCAATAGATACATGGCAAATCCTGGTAAAGAACATCAAAAAACAATTTAGTGGGTTTTCAGATACTTACGTGGCACTACTAATCATTGTTTGCATTTTGGGAGAACTAGATATGGAGTTGTTGGGTATTTCGATTATGATTTTGTTAGTGATCTTGATAAAAGAAGATCTCTTACAAGGTATGTTTTTATTGTTGGTGGTTGTGCTATTAGTTGGAAAACAACTTTGCATAAAAGCTTTGTCTACTACTGAGACTGAATACATGACTATTACATAGGCTTGTAAAGAAGCTATTTGGTTAAAATGACTATTTGGTGAACTTAGTGACAACTTCTAGATTACCACAACTTTTTATGATAATCAGAGTGATATTTTCCTCACAAAAAACCAAATGTTTCATCAGATGACAAAGCACATTTATGTGCGGTATCATTTTGTGCATGATATCATTGCTCGTGGTGATATTGTTGTGCCTAAAGTTATCACCCATGATAATCCTACTGATATGATGAAAAAGATACTTCTTGTAGCCAAGTTTGAGCATTGCTTGGATTTGGCTAGTATTTGTTGTTAAATTGTCCTTTAAGGTTTATGGAAGAGGTGAAGAATTTTTGTTGAAGATTGAAGTTTTTTTTTTTTTTCATTCCTTACATTGGAATTTTTGTCAAGGCGGAGATTGTTAGAGCTTGGTGACTCGATTTCCTTTTTGGTCCAACTTGAAAAGTTCGCGATGCGATATATATGGTGAAGAAAAAATGATGTATTTTCGTGCTTTATTTATTTTTTCTCTCCCATATATATATATGGAATGGTGTATAGGTTTTCAGGTATTTATATAGTAGCCGCTTGATACTCTCTTCTTTTGTATCAATTTTTGACATATTGGATTATTCTTCTCCTTTACTCGTGATTTTTCCCATCTAAGGTTTTCCACGTAAATTTGTGTGTTCTTATTTTTCTTGTTACCTATTGTTTGTTTTTCCATAACACTTACCATGGAAAATAAATAAATAAATAAGCTATCCCCATCATTTGCAACGTTAAAATATCACAATGACTAATAAAAACTTATACCGTTGATTATGGCACTTAAAGATCCATTTCCCATGCATGTTTTTCAATTAAAATACATAACTAGTCTTATGATCCATTACAAAGGTTAATTTCATCCATATAATAATATTACATCAATCTTTTCTATTATTCATGTCATAATATTTTATTTACTATTTTGATAAAAAAAAAAATTAATTATTTTAACTTTTTTTTTTTTTTTTTACAATTTTTCATTTCAAATCAAAGGAAGTCTCGGAGAAATTATGATTGGCTAACCAACCCACCATTTGTAATATATTTTTTCTTTTGTTATTATTTTATCTTACCAATGTACTTACGATATTTCTTTAAGTCATAGAGTGGGAGAATTAGAAAGGTTATTTACCACCATCAAAGCCATTCAAGTAGGCTATTTTTTGTATTACACTTTTAATTTCAAATTTTCTCTTTCTTTCTGGTTTTCCATTTTACGATTTGCTTTGATGAAAATTTTGTTTAATTTTTGTACCTTTTTTATTCTTATGGTAATTTTTGGAGTCTTAAATTATTTTAATTCACATACTTATCATAGTATTTCTTTAAAAATTTTAAAATAATATCCTTATATATAATTTTTGAGTTTCTATTTTTTATTTTTAAGTATGCTTTTGAAAAAAAAAAGTGTTTGATTTCTATGTATCTTCTTCTTAAATTAACATTATTTTGAGTTTAATGTTTTTCTTCGTATTTATTATTAGTGTATTAAGCTACTTAGTTTAAGTTGACAATTTTGTTTCATTGATCTTGATTTAGGAGTTTTTATATTATTGTGTCTTACTCTCCATCAAAGATTCAAGGTTTGGTTAAAAAATGTGAGGAAAAAATTGAATCCAAATTTTTTTGCTCCTATTCATCATTAGGTGGGTAGTTGAATATTGAATGATCATATACAAGGTCAATAAAATGCATAGGATGAGTGTGTCATCAAGTAATATTTGTAACGAATGTCCCTCATCCTTGGCAAAGGGAAATGGTCAAGAGAGTTTTTGAAAATCGGTTGAATTCCTTCATTCAAGGAAGGTAGTTGATCGAATGATCATATACGAGGTCAATAAAATGCATAAGATGAGTGTGTCATCAAACAATGTGTGTGAGGAATGTCCCCCATCCTTGGCAAAGGGAAATGGTCGAGTGAGTTTTTGAAAATCAGTTGAATTCCTTCATTCAAGGAAGGTAGCTTTATACACCATTGTATAGTTAATACATTTACATTGTACATTGTGTAAATACCTTGCACGTTTACACAAATTCCATAGACATAAAATGCAAAGTGTGCATATGGGTGGGTTAACCATGTTTCCATTGTCATAGCTCAGGGAAAAAAGAAAAAATTGAACCCAATCTATGTTCCTATTCATCATTGGTGGGGTGGGAAATTGAATGAACATGTATAAGGTAAAAAAAAAAATGCATGGGATGAGTGTGTCATCAAACAATGTGTGTGAGGAATGTCCTCTATCCTTGACAAAGGGAAATGGTTAGTGAGTTTTTGAAAATAAGTTGAATTCCTTCAAGGAAGGCGGCCTTGTACACCCTTGTACAATTAATACATATACCTTATACACTTAGTGTAAATACCTTATACACTTGCATAAATTCCATATACCTAGTAGTGAATGTGTACATATGGGTGGGTTAATCATATTTCCATTTAGTTGGTTTAGAAAGGAGATAAATTGATAATGCATAGATAATGTGTCCACATAGATGTGTGAACTATGTTTCCAATGGTTTAGCTTAGAAGAAAGTGGAAGACTTAAAAACAAATTTTTTTCTCCCAAACATCATTAGTAGGGTAAGTATTCGAATTTTCATGTGTAAGTTAAATAAAATGCATAAGATGGGTGTGTAATAAAGGAATGTGTAACATGAGAGCGTGCAATCCTTTGATGATAAAAAAAAATGGTATAGAATCGATTGAAATTCTGCATAAAGTACAATCTTGTACGCCTTTTGTACAATTAGTACATTTACCTTGTATAATTAGTGTAACACTTTTGTATAGTGGTGCAAATTCCATTCACACACCCTTGGCAACCTTGTACAACCATTATATAGTTAGTTCAAATGTCTTGTATAGTTAATACAAATGTCTTGTACATTGATGAAAATATAAATAAGTACTATATGAAATGTTTGTTAATATGTGTAAACAAGTGGTTTGGTATGAGAAAAAAAGATAAGGAAAATGAAAACAACCACGAAAACCATTAAAAATATTTTGTGACTTATGTGCACACATGTTAATTTCATTTTTTTTACATTTGCTCATAATGTACAAGCACTATCCCATGGCAAGCTTCCATATTAGCTTCCACAACTCTCATCATCTAACTTTTTTCTCTTTAGTACCCACTATCAAGCATGGTTCAAAGTCGCGGTATCGATCATTGACTCGAAGGGTCACGAGACATATCGGTATCGGTGTCTCGGTTTGGTATCGAGTGATACGTAAAATAAAATAATTAAAATTTTCAAAAAATTATAAAAATATTATATAAATTAAAAAAAATAAATAGATATAATTAAATAAGTTGAAAATTTTAATAAAACAATTTTTTTCACATTTAGCTCAAAGTTATTTATGATAATATTAAAAATTGAGGATTTAATTCTCACTCTGCCATATAAACACTTTAATTTATCATTAAACCTCATATATACCTTTCATATCATTTTACTTTAGCAAATCGGGTACTCAATTCTCCTAATATGTTATTATTAAATCATATTAAAGTGTTTATATAAAAGATATTTTTCATGTAAATTGGGACTCAATTCTCCATGTAAATCCATATAAAAGGCAATTTTTTACTTTACTAATTTGAGCTCCCAATCTCTCGCCCTCGCCACCATTGCTGTCAAGACCCACAATAGAGCTCCCAATCTCCCACCCTCGCACGCCACCATGCTATCAAGATCCACAACAGACGACACCACTTGCAATAGCAAATTTGCAACCGTGCAAGACCTAACATGGGAGGGGAAGCAATCTGACTGTGAGGGGACTGTCTTGTCGACATCGCCGGTGAAAGATTCAGTCCACTTGATGAGTCACCACCGCCGACACCTAAGCTCCATCCTCCCGTAATGCTCGATTTTGAGGAAAATCAGGTAAGTAAATCCTAAATCATGCCCTCATCATTCGGTGGTTTCTCTACTTATTTCCAAACGGGTCACGGTTTGGATTTTTTCTTCTTCGTCTTCTTTGATCTTCTCATTGATGGTTTAGAATTTTAGAATAGGTGTACCCTTTCGAAAGGGCAATTTCTGATTTATTTATTTATTTTAATCTTATGAAAATTTTGAAAATTCTTTGTAACCTAACGAGTCAACCGAGTTAATTCGAAAACTCAGACGAGTCAGTCGAGTCTAACCGATTCCCAACTGAGTTCATGCATTATACTGTATCTGGTACCGGTCTTGTCGCGATAGGTGTTGAGGTTGATACGACTCGGCCGATACTTTGAACCCTACTATCAAGAGGGACTCCACATATAGCTACCACCCACCTCCCCTCTCTCTTCTCTTCTTCTTCCTTTTTTTTTTTTTTTCTTTTTTATTCTCTCCTCCTCTTCCTCATCTCCTCGACACCCTCTCATAGTCACACTCTTTTTCTCTTTTCCTTTTACTTTTCTTTTTCTTTCTTCTTCCTCCGTCTCCAACAGCATTCACGACCACCTTTATCACTATTATTGTCGCCGTCGATGACATCACTATTATCACTATTATTGTCGCCACTGTCCCCTCCTCCATGTGACTACCATCACTAAGACCCACACTTCCATTACCGCTACTTCCACACAACTCCACAATCACCCATTCGTCGGGCTACTATTGTCTGGATTCGCCGTCGTCCACACACTTTGTTGCACCACTCCATTACCACCGTCAGTCACCACCTGACATCCACAACATTGCCATCACCACTCTCGTTGGCACCTGCCTTTCCTCTCCATCCATGGTTTCCTCTCCATGACATTGTCAAGAGACATAGGTAAGTTTCCTTACAGTGCATGTTTCTTTTATGGCCTTAAGACTTATTTGCATATTGTGGCCTGGTTTTTATCATTGATGCGGATTCTAGGCTTCATTAGAATTGGATTTCAATTATTCATTTGGCTTAGGGGCATGACTTCATTTTAATTGGGTTTTGAATTATGTTGTTTGAGTTGGGCTTAATATTGGAGTTTGTTTATAGGCTATTTGACTTTGTGGCCTTCAATAGTTCAACTCTACATAGGCTTTGTGCTTGATTTCCATTATTATTTGGGCTTTTCATAATGATATAAATGTATATATAAACTTAAACCATTTTTTACAAAATCAATTTTTTTTCCTAAAATTGAAACCATTTTTTCTTAAAAATAAAACCTAAATCATTTTTCTAAAAAAATAAAAATGAAATCATATTTCTTAAGAAAAATAATAAAACTAAAACCGCTATTCTTAATAATAAAACTGAATTCATTTTCCTTAATAATAAATCTAAGAACTTTTTTCTAACAATAATAAATTGGAATCATTTTTTTTGTAAATATAAATTAAACCTTTTTGTTTTAAGTAAATTGGAACCATTGATTTCAATAAAAATCGATTTCATTACTTAATAAAAATAAAATAAAAATCATTTTTAATTGAAAAGTTTCTTAATAAAACTGAATTTTGAAACTTTTTTTACAAACCAAATAAAACTTTTAAAATAAAATTGTAAAATTTATTTTTCTAAATAAAAATTGTAAAAGATATTTTCTTGTAAATAAAATCGATTTGGAATACTTTTTCTTAAATAAAATTATAAAAATCAAATTTTTAATTAGTTTAATAAACTAATTTGTACATTTCTCTTGTTCATTATTTTATATATTTTGTAATATGTTGTTATTATATCATTTCATATATTTTTCTTTGCATTTGGTCATTTCCCCCCTATTCATTAATTAATTAATTGAATATTCAAGTTCACTCTACTTGTATATTAGAGATTATAGGTTTACAAGCTTAATGGAATGCTATAACTATTATTCTCATTCCTTCTCGATGGTTAACCTGACTTTGAATCCGTTTTTATTTTATAAGACATGTTTTTTCCAATGAAGAGTCACATTAATTCTTTCTTATTAATTTATTTTCCCATTCAAGAATAAGTAAAATAAGTGGCAAATGCAAAAACTCGACCAGTTTTTAAAATAAAATAATTTTTTTCCATAGAGTTCAAATATGACTTTGTCTTCTTTGCCGACGATTTGACAACCGTTTGGCAAACGAGGACTAAGGATTTGGAAAACTACAGCAACTGCAAGCATATATTTAATTAGAAGACAATGGGCAGGACTCCGCACTCAACCATGGATGCCTGCAACACTGGGATTGCCCATATGAGAACTCACAAACTTCTCTCCTTTCATCTCTTCATGATTTCCATTTCCTTCTTCCTAATATTCCCTTCTGCGACTTCATTGTCCTTCAACTTAACCACCTTTGATCAAAGAAACGATAATATTTCAATTGAAGGAGACGCTGGAGATTTAACGGAAGGATGCATCACATTGACCAAAGACTCGTATGGCAACGATCCGACTCAGAGCAGGGGTCGAGCCTTGTATAGCGAGCGGTTGTATCTCTGGGATCCGACCTCCAGAAATCTAACTGATTTCACTACCAATTTCTCCTTTGTAATAGATTCACTAAACACCAGTTCTTATGGCGATGGGCTTGCGTTCTTCCTTAATGGTACCGAATTGCATAATGATACGTGGGGAGGAACTCTTGGTCTCGCCAACGAAAACAACGAGACAAAATTAGCTCCAGTTAAATTTATTGCAGTGGAGTTTGATACATATAGAAACCCACCAAAATCAGATCCTGCAGGTGATCATGTTGGTATTGATATTAACTCCTTGATATCTGTAAAAACTGTGAAATGGTCCAGCAATATCACGGGAGGAACGAAAAATCATGTTTCCATCAGTTATACTTCTAGTTCACATAATCTCAGTGTTGTCCTAATTACTGAGGTTACGAGCAGCACCAATTCTACGCAGAGCCTCTCTTACAAAGTTGATCTGAGGGAATACTTGCCGGAAAACGTTAGTATTGGCTTCTCAGCCGCAACAGGGGATTTATTCCAGATAAACAAAATTTGTTCATGGAAATTTAGTTCAACTTTGGAATTTCCCAGTTCTGTAGAACCAGGAGAGGGAAAGAAGACAGGACTTATGGTGGGATTGAGTGTTGGTGCATTTGTTGTGGTGGGTGGGTTGGGATTGGTTTGGTATTACATGTGGAAGAAGAGGAATACTGGGGGAGATCAAGAAGATGGTGCTGACTCTGACCTAGCCATGGATGAAGATTTTGAGAAGGGTACTGGACCGAGGAAGTTTTCTTTTTAATGAATTGGCTCTTGCGACCAGTAACTTTTCAGACGGAGAGAAGCTTGGAGAGGGAGGGTTTGGTGGGGTCTATAGAGGTTTCTTGGGGGAACTGAACTCTTATGTTGCAGTTAAGAGAGTAACAAGGAACTCCCAACAGGGGATGAAGGAGTACGCATCTGAAGTGAAGATCTTCTGTCGATTAAGGCACCGGAACTTGGTGCAGCTCATGGGCTGGTGCCATAAAAAAGAAGAGCTCCTATTGGTTTACGAGTTGTTGCCAAATGGAAGCTTGAGCACCTGTCTTTTTGAAGAAAAAACCTTGTTAACATGGGCTATGAGGTATAGAATTGCTCTAGGCTTGGCCTCTTCGCTTCTGTACCTACATGAAGAATGGGAGCAGTGTGTGGTACACAGGGACATCAAGTCCAGTAATGTGATGCTGGACTCAGATTTTAATGCTAAGCTTGGAGATTTTGGGCTAGCCAGGCTTGTTGATCATGGTAAAGGGTCACAAACCACTGTTTTAGCGGGGACCATGGGCTACATGGCTCCTGAATGTTTCATGACAGGCAAGGCTAGTAAGGAATCTGACGTGTACAGTTTTGGAATTGTTGCATTGGAAATTTGCTGTGGAAGAAGAGCCGTGGAAACAAAGGCCGAAGAAAATCAGATCAGATTGGTGAAGTGGGTTTGGGACCTCTATGGCGTAGGAAAACTTCTTGAAGCAGCTGATCCAAGACTGTCTGCAGATTATGATGAGCAACAAATGGAACGATTGATGATTGTTGGTCTTCGGTGTGCTCACCCGGATTGCAATGCTCGTCCTTCAATGAGGGAAGCAATTAGTGTCCTTAATTCTGAAGCTTTATTGCCTCTTCTTCCTATAAAAATGCCTGTGCCAATGTATTACGCTCCTCCGGCGCTGCAGACATCCTATAGCACTAGCCTTTCTGAGAGAAACCACACCCAGTTTTCCAACTCCTCTAATGGCACCACGGACTCATCAAAGGTCTCAGAATCTTCTTCAACCTTCTCTCAATCCGCAGCCCTATTCCACACACGCTAATTCGGTCGGAAATAGCCCTATGATTCAGGGTTTGTTATTTCTTTTGAATTTGTTTCATTTCATTGTTGTTCATGAGATTCATATTATTTGTCCTTGGATCATAGTAAACTCCGATTTCATATATATGGTGTTGTGGTCGATCAATTCTTTCTTCAGTTAGTATTAATAATAATCATTATATAGTAATCAAAGAAAATCATTTAGTAAATTTTGACTAAATCATAATCTAAAGCTATATTAGTATACAAGAAGTTACACTAATCCCTTTTATGCAAAGAAAAAATAAGAAGTTGAATAGGTTTAATAGGAAATAGGTAGGAACAAAGCATTAGACTTTTTGATAGAAGTTGAATAGGTTTAGTAGGAAATATGGTCAGGAACAAGGCATCATCAATGCTTACATATCGTTTGAGGCCAGCGTTTGAAGCAATTGCTCACCATATGACCGAAAAACTATAAACAAAAACCCCCGCCACTTGCAATACCCATCATTTGCAATGTCAAAATATCACAACGACTAATACAAATTTATAGTACCGTTGATTAAGGCACTTAAAGATCCATTTCGCATGCCTGTTTTTCAATTAAGATTCTTAATTAATCTTATGATCCATTACAAAGATCAATTTCATCCATCAAATATTATTACTTCAATCTTTTCTATTATTCATACCATAATTTTTTTTTTTACTATTTTGATATAAAATTTAATTATTTTAATGTTTTCTTTTTCTTTTTACAATTTGTCATTTCAAGTTTAATATTTAAATAAAAGGAAATCTCAAAGAAGTGATCCTTAACTAAGCAACCCACCATCACTAATATGTTTTTTCTTTTGTTATTTCTTTTTGTCTTACCAATATGTTTACAAATTTTTTCTCAAGTTAGAGAGTGGGAGAATTAGAAAGTTTTTTTTATCATTATCAAAGCCATTCAAGTAGGCTATTTTTTGTATTACACTTTTAATTTCAAACTTTCTTTTTCTTTCTATTTTTTGTTTTTAAGATTTGTTTTGATGAAAATTTTGTTCAATTTTTGTAGCACCTTTGTCTTATAGTAATTTTTTTGAGTCTTAAGTTATTTTAATTCACATACTTATCACGTTATTTCTTTAATTCTTCTTTAAGAATATCCTTATCTTATTTATACTTCTGTAGATTTTTTTTTTTTTAGGTTCTTTTCATGTAGAATCACATTGAAAGAAATATATCAAGAATTCTTGCCTAATTTTGTTTTTTTTTTTTTTTTTTACTTTTTTTGAAAATGTCTTTATATTTTTATTACTTTTTTTTCCTTAGAAAATTTTAGAATGTTTATTTTGATATAATTTTTGAGTTTCTATTTTTTATTTTTAAAGTATGCGTTTGAACAAAAATATGTTTGATTTCTGTGTATTTTATTTTTAAATTAATATTATTTTGAGTTTAATGGTTTTATTCATATTCGTTGTTAGTGCATTAAGTTAGTTTAAGTTGATAATTTTGTTCGATTCATCTTGATTTAGGAGTTTTTATATTATTATGTCTTACTCTATCAAAGATTCAAAGTTCTTGGGTCATCAATTAGGATGACACAAGTAAGTATAAAGAGGCCCGAGAAAGCAACAGGGGTAAATTATGACATGAAGTTGATGTTAGATTTTGAATTCAGCTAAAAGTGTTTAAAATTAGTTTTTAAACTCTACATGAGCGCTTAAGCACTTCTCAATGCTCTCAAAGTAGTTTTCTCCAAATTCCCATTCATAATTTATTTTTATTATTTCCATATTTTAAAAACTATTTTTTAGAAAATTTAGTATTATATTTACTAGGGTTTTCCTCCTTATGTATAAATATCATGCCATAAAGGTTTTTTTGTGATGCAAATTTTGGTGAAAGAAGATCATTAGCCTTTTGTTGTGTACCAAGACTCTCAATTCTTGGT
Organism: Vitis amurensis; assembly: GCA_037355405.1. Taxonomy (NCBI): domain Eukaryota; kingdom Viridiplantae; phylum Streptophyta; class Magnoliopsida; order Vitales; family Vitaceae; genus Vitis; species Vitis amurensis. The sequence continues at coordinate 12,812,888 of CM074678.1, forward strand.
GATTCTCATTCCTTGAGTTCATGAGACATTCATATCCCATTAGGTGTTGAGGTAGTCCACCAGGTGCATGTGGGGTGCTACATCATAGATGTAAAGACTAGTGTAGGTACTTGGGAGTAAGTCATAGGGATAACTTTTGTCAAGTAAATCTATGTATTGATCTTTTGATAGTGGATTTATACTCTACGATCTCTAACCCATTGTTATTATACTCTTATAGAGACTTTGTTGGTGGTTTTCCATATAAATCCTTGTCTTCTTCTACACTCATCTTTATTTCTTAAAGGGAATTTTATTTTATTTTATTTTTTTAAAAAGGGCTAAAAGGAAAGAACTATCTATTTAGTGCCCACCCCTTTCCCCCGTTCTAGGTTAAACCATAAACAAGATCCAAACTAGGACAAATTTTAAAAATCAAAATTTTTCAATCCTATTATGTCTAAGTTATGGAACCATAGAGGGTTGGGTCTTCCATAAACAACTCGCCATATTTTGATGACAACAATTATCCACATTGGAAGGCCCATATGGAGTTTTTCTTGAAAATGCAAGGAGAACAAGTTTGGAATGCAATGGAATTTGGATGGGGCCTGCCATTAAAATTGGATGGTGCTAGAAGATTCATCGGTGAACTTAATAAGTCTAACAAAGAATTGCATAAAATAGATAATGAGGGCAATGAAGTGAATGCCTAAGTACTCTATGGTATATTTAATAGGGTTAGTCCTTACAAATCTTCGTAAGATATTCATATGTAAACATGCTAGAGAAGCCTAAGAAAATCTCTCAATCACAAATAAGGGTACCTTGGCTATGAAGTTATTCAAATTACAAATGCTCACTGCTAAATTTGAGAGTATAAAAATGAAAGAAGATGAGACCTTTACTACTCTTTACTTAAAATTAAGTGACATTGTCATTTCAAGTTTTAACCTTGGGGAGAAAATCCTTGATTATAACATAGTAAGAAAAATTTTGAGATCTCTCCCTATGAGATTTTTAAACCCAAGGTTACTGCTACAGACATCGACTCTCTAAGAGTTGATGAACTTATTGGCTCTTGTTAGATGTTTGAGATACCCCTTACTGATTCTCACAAACCATGGAAAACCACTTTTAAGGTGTCTAAGAATGAACGAAAAGAGTATGGAGTTAGTAATCAATGACTTATAATTATAGATAAAATGACCCTAAAATGCTCAAATATACCATGATAGCTCAAAAAAAAAAAAAAAACACTTTAAAAAATGGAAACTCATAGAAAGGAAAAAAGAATTGACAATTCCCTTAGGTTATGTTTGGTTCCTGAAAAATTTGAGGAAAAATATAAGGGAAAGAAAATACAAATGAAAAGTAAAAGGAAAGAAAAAGTGAAGGAAAATAAAAAATAGATTAAAAGTCAATAAATTATTTTTATTTCTACTTCAAACTCATTTTACTTATTTTAACCCATCGATATAAAGATTAAATAATTTAAAAATACATAACTTTTTAACTGGTTTTAATTATATTTAATTTTCTTTGATATTTTTCATTGGACAACCAAACATGAATAAATCATTTCCCTTAATTTGTATATTTTTTTTCTTTGCTTTAGTATTTTTCGGAAACCAAACATAACTTTAATGAAAAATTAAATGTCTCATTTCAAGTAAAAGCAAATGTTTTAACTGTGACCTAGTAGAACACATGGTTTGCGAATGTCATAGTCCTAGAGATGTAAAAAAGGCTATGCATGTTACATGGAGTGATACAGATTTAAGTGACCATGAGACCTCAAATCATGGAGATATCAAGTATGAGCAAAATGAGTATATAGCTTTTGTTGCATCAGTTAAGTCTCATATTGAATTTTCTTTTGATAGTGATTTTGATAAGGACGGTTGTGTATTTGATAATATTACTCTAGAATGTTAAAAGCTCTTGTATGAATGCATAAAATTGAAAATGGAAAGCATGCGTGTAAATGATAAATATGTTGAAATATTTGTGTTGCTTGAATCATTCAAAGATGAGAAATCTACCTTAAAGAAAGAATAAGAAAACTATCTTGAGAAAAGTCGAATGTAAACTATAAATATGTTGAAATATTTGTGTTGCTGAATCATTCAAAGATGAGAAATCTACCATGAAAAATGAAGAAGAAAACTATCTTATGAAAATTCAATTTCTAGAAAATGAACATTAATCTTTGCTTGAAAGAAACAACTTTCTTTTCCTATAAATTGAACAACAAAAGAAAAATATGTATATAAATTATTTTTTCAATTAATATTAATAATAGTCAATATATAGTAATCAATGACAATCATTTAGTAAATTTAGATCAAATCATAATCTAAAGCAATATCAGTATACAAGAAATTATACTAATCCTTTTTATGTAAAGGAAAAAAAAAAAGAGAAAAAAAAGGAAAAAAAAAAGAAAAAAAAAAGAAAAGAAAAGAAAAAAAAAGGAAAACACCTATTTGGACTCTTTTGGGGATATGAAAGCCTATGTTAATGTTGAGCATGGCTGTCAATGCATGGATCTGAATTTAATGAAATTGAGTTTATGACATCAGCCTGGTTACATAATAAGACTTTTCCAAAGATCTTGAATGGGTTTAATAGGAAATAGGCTCCTCTAAGCATCAACGCATACAAACGTGTCTTCTATTATTTTACACCAGCGTTTGAAGGAATTGTTCACCATATGCCAAAGAAACAATAAACAATCCCACCACTTGCAATGCAATACAAGAAAATAATAATAACAAAAAGCTTGTTTGAAGGTTGTTGTTGTTTTTTTTTTTTTTTTTTTACTTTTTTTTTTCCAAGAATTGCTCTCCATGTGTCAAAAATAAATAAATAATGGAAAAATGAATTTTAATTCACTAATTAAAAAAAATTATATATAAAAAAAGTATTCTCAATTTTTATAAATTTGTTTTATTTTTATCTATTTAAAAATACTTTAAAATACATATACTATTTCATAAATCACATATTTATTTCTTAAAAGGATCCTTTACTTGTCATGATGATAACATCAATGGACAATTTTTTTTAAAATGATTAAAATAAGAAATTAAAAAATACAACTAAAATTAAAAAATTTCAAAGTTAAAAATATAAAAATAAAATATTAATTTTCACTTTGTTAAATGATACTAGTAGAAAATATAGATATCAAGAAAGAATTGGAAATACAATTAAAGTCAAATTTTTATTTTTTATTTGGTTTTAATTGTATTTAATTTCTAATTTTTTTTATTTTAATTGTATTTAATTTTTAAATATTTTAATTTAATTGTATTTTTAATTTTAAAATTTCTTATTTTATTGCTGATGCCAACTAATAAATTTTTCATTAAATTTTATTTTAGAAAATGAGAAGATGAATATATTTATATATTATAGTATTTAAAATCATTATTAATTAGAGAATTAGAAAAATTTTATTTATCATTTGAGGATCTTGGAGAATTTTTCCAAAATGATTTATATCTAATATTATATAATAAAAAATTATAATATTTTAGACCCCAAAAATTTGTTATAATTTTATTTTTATATTAATTTTTAGCCAAATTTTACTTTTTAAAATTAAATCCCGATTACATATGATATTTTTGACACACTCACTATTTAATTATTAGTTTTTATTATTTTATATATTTTATTATTATTATTATATTTTTTTATTTTCTTTATTTTCTCTCTTCTCTCTCTCCCATACCTTCCTCGACAACCCCACCCACTCTCTCTCACACCCATACCCCCACGTGCAAAGACCTTCCCCCTTATCTCTTCCCTATTCTCTCTCTTCTCATTTTCCCCTTTTCTTTTTAGTTTTTTTCTTCCCTTTTTTTTTTTTTTTTTGAGTGGTCAACCCCCATTTTTTTCCTTCCCAATTTTTCTTTTTTCTTCTCCGCCCCAACACCCACACACCAGTCAACCCATTCCTTTTCCCCTGCTCTCTTTCTTCTTCATCTTCTGGGTGGACCACTCTACACACAACCCAACACCCACGTAGGGTCGAATTTTTTCCCCCTTCTTTCCCATTTTTTTCCTCATATTTTTTTCAACCACTCAGAGCACACACCGGCCGACTTTTTTTTTTTTTTTTGACCAGATTTTCTCTCTTTCTTCTTACACTTCTTTTTCCAATAAAAACGCTTCTTTTTCCCTTGAACTGTCACCTGTTCCCCACTTTCCTTCATTTTTTTTTTCTTTTTTCTCTTCATTTTTCTTTCCTTTTCCCCTCACCACGTTGGCGCCATTACCGGCAACGTGACACCGGCGACATGACACCAATGCCACTTTCGACGATCACCTTTCTCTCATTGTATTTCATTTTCATTTTTATTTATTTTCCTCTCCAACCACTGCAAGCTCCAATTTTCCCTCATGGTCTCCAAAAAAGTGTAAATTCATTTTGATTTATTTTACTTTTTTTGTTTTGATTTTAATAGTAATTATTGTTTGTGAAATTTGGATCGTTGAATTAATATTAAATTTGGGCTTTGTTAATTAACATGGAATTTTGGTTAATTTGTTGGTAAATTAATATGAAATTTGGGTTCATATTGTTGGTGAATTAATTTGGAATTTGTTAATTTGGGCTAGATTAATTGATAATTTATAAGGTTGTACACATTTGAATTATTTAATTTGAATATGATATGTATATTTTGGATGTGAGTTTGCATATTAAATTAGGCTTGGATTATGAGATATTAAATCTAGGCTTAATAAGATTTATTTTAATTTATCATGTTTTGGGTTTGATTAATTGAACTTATATTTTGATTATTAATTTAGAAATTTTATATTAGCGCCTATGACATGTGAGGTATTTTTGTTGGGTTATATTTACTTATTTGGGCCCATTTTGATTGATTAAATTTATCGGTCTAATTTGAAGTTTAGATTTGGGCTCGAATATTTGTTTTGGACTTTGTACATTTCAGGATATTTACATTTGGACTATTTTTGTTTTTGCATGAACCCATTTTGCAATTTCGTTGGCTGAGTACGAATTTATGACACGTGGAATATGAAATTTCATGGAAAAAAGTGAGAATGAAGAAACTTGTTGAAATCCGTGCAACGATTTATGGCGAAAAGTAATAGAAAAACAAGAAAGAAGAACACGCAGATTTAACATGGTTTGGCTAATTGCCTATGTCCATGAGAATAGGGAAACAGGATTTTCACTATATTAAAATTAGGGTTACATAAAAGGGTATTTATACTAATCATTAGGAATGAAATTCCAAAAATACCCCTGATCGTACCGTGGGGGGCGTTGCCCCCTACATCCTCCCAACCTATTATTCGCCCCACAACAAAAGAAGTACAAGCCTAAATGGCAAATGCCAAAGCGAAGCAACAATATTTGCCCCATTTTTCATTTTCTCCATATGTCTTTTCACTCAAATATGAATTACATACTACAACAAAACTATAGGAAGACATTGAGCTCGTTGTAAGCTTATTTAGGAACACGTTTTATTTCCCACTGCCATTTGATTTTATTTTATTTTTATTGATTTCTATAAATATTTGTTTGTATATATTTATTGAGTGTGTATAGAATTGGATATCGAACAAATCAGAAAATTTGTTTAAATAAGAGGAATAATTTAATAAATATGTTTTAATAAAACAATAATTTTAAAATATTCTTCTTAATAAAAGAAAGTTTTTTTATTAATAAAAATTTAGAAAAAATGCTTTTAGAAAAAAAATGTTTTTAATAGAATTTAAAAGATTGTTTTTAATAAAATTGTCCAAAAATTTCTTTGTTTAATAAAAATTGTTTTGAAAATAAAGTTGTCCCAAAAATTAATTTTTAATAAAATTTTCCAAAGATTTTTTTTAAAATAAAATTCTTTTTCCTTAATGAAAATGGGATGAAAAGTAATTTTTAGAAATAGAGGATTTAATTTTTTTTAATTAAAAATTATTTTGCAAATAATTTTTTTTTTAATAATTTGTATAAGTCACTTGTCTTAAATGAAAATAAATTGATATACTTTTTTTTAAAATAAAATCGTAAAATTCATTCATTTTTAGTAAAAGTGAGTAAAAATAATTTTTGTGATAAGATTGAAATTTTGTAATAAATTCTTTTGATACAATAAGTGTAAATAGCTTTTTTGAAAATTGAATACAAATGAAATTGAGAAAATAAATTGACTCTTTTTTATAAATAAATAAATTGAAATCACTCATTCAAAATTGTTTTTAATAAAATCCTTTGAAATTTTCGAAAAACTAATTTTTTCAAATTTATATTTTTTAATTAGTTCAATAAATCAATTTGCATAATTCTATTGTCATTTATTTTGTACATTCTTGTAATTTTATTTTTTCATTATCTTTGTGTATATTGTTTTATTCCTTTAATTTTGGTATCTATGATTAATTAGTTAATTGTCACAGTTCTCTTAATTCGTTTGGTAGAAACTGTATGTATATGAGCTTAGAGAGGTGCTATGGCTCACCACCGTACCTTTCCAATAGATAACTTGACCCCTAAACCCAAACTCGATTTTTCACATACCTATTTTTTCCTTTAGAGTCACACTTAGGGTTTTTATTTCTTATTTTGTTTTTCCTTTAAAAAATAAAACAAAAATAAGTGGTGACTCTAAGTCTTTTTCTAAAAATCATTTTTTCATCAATAAATAAAAAGTGAGTCTAGTCATCGAGTGGGGACACACGTGAAAGATATTTTTATCAAATTAAAATCATAAATTAATTTTTTGATAGTTTTATTTAATATTATTAAGTAAAAGGGTATTTCAAAAAATAAATATATTACTTATGGAAAAGTGTATGTATTTTAAAATATTTTTAAATAAACAAGTATAAAATTGATTTATAAAAGTTAAGGTACTTTTTCTTAGCTTTATAAAATTAGTTAGTGAAAACCCACTTTTGCCAATAAATAAGCTATCCTCATCATTTCCAATGTTTAAATGTCACAACAACTCTACAAATTTATACTTTTCATTAAGGCACTTAAAGATCCATTTCTCATGCATGTTTTTCAATCAAAATCCTTAATTAGTCTTATGATTCATTATAAAGATCAATTTCATCCATAAAATAATATTACATCAATCTTTTCTATTGTTCATATCATAATATTTTATTTACTATTTTGACATAAAATTTAATAGTTTTAAATTTTTTCTATAATTTCTCATTTGATGTTTTAAAATTTAAATGCTTAACTAACCAATCCACTATCTCTAATATGTTTTTTTTTTTTTTTTTCTCTCTTTTCATCTCTTTTATATTGGCAATATATTTACAATATTATTTTAAGGGAGAAAGTGGGAGAATTAGAAAGGGTATTTACCACCATCAATGTCAATCAAGTAGATTATTTTTTGTACTACACTTTTAATTTCAAATTTTCACTTTTTTTCTTCATTTTTTTTTTTCATTTTAAGATTTGCTTTGATGAAAATTCTATTTAATTTTTGTACCCTTTTTTTTGTGAGTCTTAAATGATTTTAATTCACGAACTTATCATAGTTTTCTTTAATTTTTTTTTTAAAATATCCTTATCATATTTATACTTTTGTATTTTTTTTTAAGTATTTTCAGGCAGAATCATACTCAAAGAATGATAAAAACAATCTTTGCCTAATTTTGTTTTCTTCTTATATTTTTTTTCTTGCCATTTTTCTTTACTTTTTTGAAAAGGTTTTTATATTTTAACTTATTACTTTTTTTTCCCCTAGAAATTATAGAATGTTTATTTTGATATCATTTTTGAATTCCTATTTTTATTTTTAAATTATGATTTTAATGAAAAATATGTTTAATTTCTATGTATTTTCTTCTTATATTAATATTATTTTGAGTTTAATGTTTTTATTCATATATTCATAAACAAGATTGAAAATTTTTAAAAGCAAATATTTAAAAGTATGACATGATGTAATAATAAATGAATTATTCTAATACTCTTTTCACTATCCCATTTATGCATTCTTGCATTTCTTGCATTGTACATGACTTGAGTAATTAAGAGTTGCATTGAAGATCCAAGTCATGGGTTCCTTATATTACAAGTAGTTTTTTTTTTTTTTCAAAATTATTTCATAAACTTAGATAATCCATTTGAGACTATAGTGTAGTACCTCCTAATTAGAGGGATGACTAGTCTTAGTTATTAAGATGGGTTCTCATAGTGAGTGCACTAGTGTGTATGGTTAGACATTGGACAACATCTACGATGAATTAAGACATTAACTATCAGGTAGTCATGATTTACTAAGCTACTAAACTACATAGACTCTCAACCTTGAGAGGATATTGAGTCTATACTAAAATTATCATGAGGCTTTGACTTATGTGTGAGACTTTAAATTGGTCATATATTCCCTATAAATTATGTCACTATTAATGGAAGTTGGTGGCAACATGTATTTTTAATAAAGACATCATGATATCTCATGAGATTAAGATAGTGTGTCCCTATGGGTGATTCTAAGGACATGTGATCATGAAATCTATGGTTGTAATAATTCATTGAGTAGAATTTGACATATGCTCTTGTGAGTTAGAGTATATTAGTTGATCACATAATAAAAGGATTTATAACTTAAGGATTAAAAAGGTAAACTTGAGAGGTTGATATTATATACTTTATTATATTATATACACTAGTTCCTTGAGAGTCTTGATGTAATGGATAATGATTACTATTCAAAAAGTAAATAATTTGGATGTTAAATATGATATATGTTACATCTTTTGGATAGTAATCATGTCCTTTTTATCCAATTAACATGTTACCACTTTTTCAATTTTACTAATAAATCTTTTGAGTTGTGAATCAATTTTTAAGGATAAATTGAAGTGAAATTGAGAAGAAGATATGTAGTAGCATTTGTGTAGAAAGAGAGAAATGATGATGTTTGAAAAGGGAGTTATTCAAAGGAAGATGAATTATTGAAGTGAAAATTGTCTTGATGAGAATGCACATGTTTAAGTGATTTTGGCATGCAATTCTCGCATGAAGGAAGCTAAGTTCGCATACCCATGCAAACTGGACCAACAAGGGTGCATTTATAAAGAGCTTTATGGTGAATTTGGCATGTTATATGAAGTTGGCATAGCCATGCCAAACATAGAATCAAGGATGAGTTCAACAAGGGCATTTTTACATAGGAAAACAGATGATCTTGCATGGCTTATATTTTTAATGAAATTTTCACATGAAGGAGGTAAGTTTGCATGCCTATGATAGCATGACCAAAAAGGTGCATTTTGTAGACTTTTGGAGGCTATTTCACATAGTTCTTATCCAATTTGCATGCCTATGAGAAATAAGTTATGCGAAATTTGATTGTAACTCAAATTGTAGCCTTTGATTTTAAAGGATGGTTCTAGATTATCTTTAGGATATTGCCATGTGTCCATTTAACCATGAAAGCATAAATAAGAGTTGGAGATTTTCTTTGAGAATTTTTGGATCTTGAAATCAATTCTAGTTGTTTTGTATTGAAGATTTTCTTATCAAATACAACTTTATTTTATTCTCTTATTTTGTCACTAGTCAAATATGTATTGGGAGGTCAAATCTCCAAACACGAGTGGCTAAATGTCATCTAGAAGCAAGATCTATGGTAATGTAGGGAATTGAAGCTTGAATTGCCAATGTATTTTGATCCAATTGATTGATTAATTGAATTTTGAGGATTTTTCTCTTGAAATTATCTTGAATCACTATTGCAATGCAAACTAAGTTAATTCATTAAATTCTTAAATCTAATTTTAATGAGATTGAATAGTTGCATTGTATGAATCATTGGAAAATGATTTTAGATGATTTGAATATATTAATTGAATTAATCTTTTGGATTAAATTACCTAATTAGAAGATAAATTAGATCTAGATTATAATATCATGACTTGCTCAAATGACCCTCTCCTGGGCTTATATAGGTGAACGAGAAGCTTCTAGAACCTTGGAGTCATCTACACTAATGGAGGAGTGTGGAAGGCTCTAAAGAGAGCTAAAGATGTCCACACATCTCTACACCAAGGGTGGAAGGCAAGGGAAGCCTATAGAATATTCTAGAGACTTCTAAACATGTCTTGTAAAAGTGCACATAGCTTTTGTGTAAAGTCTTCTAGATAATTCTAGGATAGTAGGGAACCTTTGTGGGTTCTAGAGACTTTCTAAGGTGCCTATAAATAGGTGAGGCCCTCATTTTTCCAAGACACCAAGTAAGTGAGCTTCCAAAGCATTGTAAGCATCCTTTAAGAGCAATAAACTTCCATTCTTTAAGTATTGCCTGTGTGTGCCTACTAGCTTCCAAGTCATGTACATCTTAGCCTAGCGAGCTAAGTATTGGGGGTAAGGTTGACTCAGCAAGATCAAGTGCCTTGACTTGTCTAAGTGGCACACATGAACTTAGGAAGAGCCTAAGTTCGTGACAGTAAGCTAAATAAAAAATCGACTTCAATGAAAACTCATATTTTCAATCTAACTTGATGAAGAATAAATCTTGATCACTATTCACTATAGAAATTGTTTCTTAGAGAATCCTAACTCCGAAAGTTTTTTTTTTTATAAATTAATCTTCAAAATTTGATTTTTTAAGATTTTTTTATCATTATTATTTTATAATTGGAACTTATAGTCATTTTCATCTTTTATTGTAATTTGTCACATTTTCACTTGGTCATACTCATTTCTTTACTTCCCATTCAAGCCTTAATTATTGGGATTAATCCATCTTAGTGGATGGTACCTAAAACTGCTATACTATAATAACTTGTACTAAAACCATTTTTTTTTAGGTATATGTTACTCAATAATAGTGAATTAGGTTATAAATTATGTTTTGATGACAAAAAAATTTTATTGATCAGATAGTAGGTCATGGACCTGAGTTTTATCTCATTATAATATAAATAAGATATTGGAGTGTAGTTGACTCTTTATAGTGGGATGTTGAGTCAACTTCAAAATTAGATTCTAAGGGAGTTAGTATTTTTCTATGGGTCCTAATGGTCCCTACTTAAACTATAGATTCGTGGTGGCACAATTTTGAGGCTTTTTTTTTTTTTTTTTGGTTTCTAATTTATATGTATGCATAAGGGAGTTTTGGTAAAAACATAAGGTTACATTGGATCATATAAATTGTCCTTCTAGACTAGGTTAATTAATTAATTGGAGCTTAATAGGATAACTTAATTAATTAGGACCTAAATAGGCTATATTAATCGACTCAAGCCTAAGTTAAGATCAAGTCACTTAAGCCAATAGGGAAGCCTGGTTTGCACTTTATTCGGGAGTGAAGTCATTGCCAATTGGGATCAAAGGTGTAGAAAGTTGGAGAAGATTCCTTAGTAGCAACACCAATTCTTGGCTTAGGTTGGTTCCTGGTTCAAAAAAAATTTGGAACTAATTTTCAATGAGATTATACTAGCTCAAAACTTTAAACCAGGGTGGTTGTTGTTGAACCAAAACTTAAAAAATAATAAATAAATAAATAAATAATAGTTGTATAATGATTGGTTTTCTCCATGGGGAAAACTTAGTATCAACTTTGCTAGTGGTAAAGACTTTGGGGATATGATTGAAGTGAGGAAAGAAAGAGATAGAAAAAGCAAGAAAAGAAAAGAAAAACATATTTTTGTAATTTTGGGAGGGAAAGGAAACCTAAAGAAAAAGAAACTAAAAAGTAAAACAGGTTTCCAAGAAGGAAGGTGATTGAAATTCCCACCCTCAAACTCATATTCCAAACATGGTCTTGAACTAGTGCTTATGGCTTTTGGAACAAACTTAGCATATACACCCAAGTGGGTGGGTTCTAGTCAACAAAAGCATCAACCACTTCAATAAAGGATTAACTCAGTTTATTTGCAACTTTTTAGGTTCTTGCAATCAGATGATTTGGATGGGTTTATCCTTGTATCAAAAGGCTTGCCTATGGTTTATTAAGCTAGCAAAGGGCATGCAATCTTGGTTGCATACCTTGAAATCTTCACAACCAAAATGTCATACCTTTTTTTCCTCCCTGGGAGTACTGATTCGACTCATGGTAGCTTAGCTTTAAAGGCGTATCAACAAAATTTATACCTTGAATACTATTACTAAAGTAGCCAAGCTACTATAGCATAGTGGTTCTAGGATCGTTCACTCGGGAAGGGTTTTCGCAAACACTAGTGATATTCAAATTAGGAAAATAGGTGATTTTTCTTATGGATGTTAGCTTTAAAAGAAGATGTAAATATTTCAGAAAGATTTAAACTAATCTAAGCTAACATTAAAGACTAAAATGAAAGGGTGTAAAAACAAGTTTCTCAAAGATAGGATAGCTATGCTCTGGCTCTTATGCAAATTGGAAATCTCGGGATAGGCTCCTCGCGTTGGGGTTGCAACTATGGTGATGCTTGCTTCCCAGAACCAGTATGGATTTAGCAAATCAAGTTTTAATCCTTTAAAATGACAAAACAGATGGTAGTGAATTTCATCAATGGTTATTCACCTTAGACTTCCTTTGAATGGCTCGTAAGAGATAACTAATGGTCTAAAGCCAAAAGCTTACCAAATATTGGCAACTCAAAGTCATTCTAGGTGATAAACTCACCTTTCAATGGCCATTGAAATTGGTTCTAATGGATTAATACAAAACTTGGAATTGAAAACCTCACCTTCCAATAGCTCGTAGGAGATAACTAATGGATAGAAATCCAAAAGCTTATCAAGTATTGGCCGTTGGAAGTTGTCCAAAGGAAATAAAAACCAAACTTTGCATTAATGAACCTTTAATGAAAAACGACTACCTTACCTTCCTAGGGTGCGAGAAATTTCCATGGGATTGCATCCAAGCCATCACATAACATCCATACTTTGAGAAACTAAAAGTTTTAGCCAATCATCCTCTCGAGGAAAAGCCCTCGGAGGCTGTTTGGCTACTAAGAAAATAGAAACGGGGAAGAACAGGAGAAGAGAGAAAACAGAGCTTTATATATTTCTCAGTGTAAAACGTAACCTATATATCAATAATTTTGTTACAACAGATGCAAGGGGATATAAATAGAGAAGTTTTTCCAACCTTCCTAGCTAATAAATCTTATGATTGGTGGATTACAAAGAGAAGAATGGAAATTTATACAAAAATATCTAAAAGAAAAGATCTAAAGTGGAGTCGGCAGAAACAGGGGAAAATTCGCACCACGCATGGGGTGTGCGAATGGTGTGCGAGTTTCGCACACCGTTCGCACAGCTGAGGGGGTGTGCGAGTTTCGCACAAGCCTGGAGCAGTTTTCTTCCGAAGGCCATATCTTCCTCGTTTCAGCTCCAAATCGTACACGGTTTGAAGCGTTGGATTCTTGACTTCCTGAGCTTTGAAATGGTATATAGCATGTAGAAAATGGACTTCGGGAAGTGATCCAAAAGTGCCAAAGAAGACTGCAGCTGCTGTCCTCTGTTTTCCTCTTTGCTTCTTTTTGCTTCTCTTTGCTTTTCTCCTTTTGTTGGCTTGCTTTGGTGTAGCTAAAAGCTTGCTTTAACTTGTCCAAGTAGCTCCTCCATCATTTGGCATGCTTGAATTGATTCATAAGCTGATATAAACATGTAAACTTGCCACAAAATGGTTAAAACCAATTACTAAGGACCTTAATGAATTAATTGGGTTAAATGAATATGATTACTACTCAAAGGTGCTTAAAACCATTATAATTAGGTCTACAAAATAGCACTTTTTGGTAGTAATCAAGTACTACTTTTGGTCCTCATAGCCTTAGCTTGGCTTAGTGGAAACTTTTTTCAATCCTCGTGAGCACTCATCCAAGAGAAGCCCTTTTCAACCTTAGATAACTGAACTAAAGGTGAGGTGACTTAGGAGTTGAAGCTTTCAACCCCTATCAATGAAGCAACAACACACAAACAAAAAACAAAACATAAAAACATAAAAACTAAAAAATAAAACTTTAAATAAATAAAAATAACATTACAAAAAGAAAAACAAACTACTCTTAAACATCCTAAACATCTTAACTGTTGGCATCTTAGATATAAGCAATGGAAGCAATACCGATTTTTATAAGGTTGATCTTTTAGGGTTAAAGTACTAACCTTTAGGTTTGGATGTTCCCAAACCTTAAATTCTAAGTATTGAAGACGATCTTGAAGTTGTTGAAAGTCTTGTAAACCCACGATCTTTCGTCTGATGACTCAACCTTGTTCTTGGCACGCTTCAGTGGGGATGAAAAGAGGGTGGAGGTTATGGTTTTCTTTTTCTCTGGATGTTGGAAAACAAAGAATTATGAAAACCCCAACCCCTAGAGGGTATTTATAGGTTTCCTAAGAGAACTTAAGTGACTGAGCCTACATGGAATTGGGTCACTTAATCTAGCCCAAAATGGGTTCTAATTGATTAATTAACCCAATAGGACCTACTAATTAATCAATTAGCCTAGTCTAGAGACCTTGTTCACTTACCCCTTTGTAACCTTGCATAATTACCAAAATGCCATTATGCACCAAAGTGAACCTAGAGCCAATCCGACCCTTATAATCCGTGCCAACAAAGTATGTGAGCTCAGAACGGGGACCACTAGAACCCATAGGAGTATTGGCTTCCTCATAACTCAATTCTAAAGTTGATTCAACATTCCACTATAGAGAATCAATTGAACTCCAGTATCTTACGTAAATAACAACAAGACATTACGTGATCGGGTTTATGACTTGCTATCCATTATATTCAGTCTACTCATGAACTGATGTCTGTGATCTAACAAGGTGAAAGCTATCAGCCTTTCAAGACAACCTCTACTATCTTTGAGTTATAGATCTTCCCACTATGTATTCAACTGACATGTCTTAGCTTTCAAAGAACCTATGTCAAGTTCTACTTAAGGAACTACTATGACCATAGTTTCTATGAACACACCTTCTTAGGATCATCTAAGGGGACACTCTATCTTAATCCCATGAGATATCATGGTGCCTATATTGAAAATACCTATTGCCACTGAATTCCATCAATAGTGACCCAATCCATAAGGAATATAGGATCAACTTACGATCTTACTCGTAGGTCAAAGCCATTGCTAACTTTAGCACAAGCTCAACACAATGAAGTAGCTTAGTGAGGTCATGACTACTTGATAACCTTAAGTCATGACTCCCTAGAGGTCGTGTCTAATGTGTAACCATAGACACTAGTGCAAGCCCATCGATGATTCATGAAATGAGGCTTTACTAGATTTTGTTTTGGTTTTTCCTTTGGTTTTCTTTTTGGGGATTTCAATTTTTCCCTACTTTTTGCTGATTTTTGAATTTTTTTTTGATAAATTTTAAAATAAATTTGAAAGCCACTAAGGTGTTTACTCATTTTTCAAATTGATTTTCAATAAAAATTACCTTGTGAGGCCTTTTTTGGCCTCTTTTTGTTTCTTCTTTCAAATTTGATTGTATGCTTTTTTTTTAAAAAAAAAAAAAAACCTATTTTGGCTAAGATTTCAAGTATCTCTTATGGTTTTCTTTGTGGCCAAGGATCAAGTCTCTCTCCATAGGCTTTGATCCCTTTTTTTTTTTTTTTTTTTTTTTATGTTTGATAAAATCAATAATTACCCTCATGTTTAATGTGATTTCAAAAGGCTTTTCCAAAAGGATTTTATATTAGCCATTTTCATTCTTTTAATCTTTTTCCATGGCCTTTTGGGACTTGAAATAGTAGTTGTTTTTGTAGGCATTAATGGCCGCCATGATTATTGGTACATAATGCATGATTTCATATGAGAATATCCTCATTTATAGGTACTTCTTTGTGATTTCAATATTATTTTCCATATGTCAATGCTAATTTAGCTCTACATGCCTCTTATGAGCTCAATTTCATATACTCATTTGAGGGTTGATGAGGATTGAATGTCATATGGATTAATCCATGACTCTTTCTTTTGGCCTAAATCACTCATTTTTCACATTAATGGTTTTTCAGATTTTCTTGATTTTGCAAATATAGATAAATCTCACAAGTCTTAAATAAATGGGGTAATATTCAACCCTCATGATCATTAGAGGGTTGGGGATATGGATTAATCCATGGAAATTAATTTAGGCATTGGTAAGGCCCAAATACTTTGATTTTCAAAAATCAAAGCATTTCTAGTGCCCAATTTTTTTTTAAGGATGCTTGAAGCACTTTTGTTGCATTGGATATGACATCATCACTGGATGTAGCTTACCGCTATTGGATGCACCGCTCGAGCGCCTAAGGTGCTCAAGCGCTATTATAGAAAGTCTAGAACTTGAGAGCTAGTTCTTGAGTTTTCGATGATCGTATTCTATAAAAATCTCATTTTTTTTGGATAAAGTACTATGCATGATGACTTTGTCATGCTTTGAATTGCTTCCATACTCTCTAAGAGTTACAAATAATGATAAAAACTATTTTTTACAACAAAATCCTATACTCCAAAGAATTGGAGTTTACAAATCATTCTAAGATAAAAACGAGATTTTTATATCAACAAAAATCTTGTACATACCTCGTATGAGGCTTACAACCCATCTAGGAAAAGAAATCAATAATCCAAATAATTATTACATCCCCAACAAAAAGCAATCACAATTATAATCATCATATTATAACAAAATCATAATATAAAATGCACATTCATTATCCCTAGGGTCATGGGATAAACAAAATACCCTACAAAACCCCCTAGAATAGTTCTAACAAGCTTACTAACATATGGCTCTTATACTAGTTCAAGAGAAAAACTCGGATCTCTCCATTTCCCAAGCCTATATTAGGTTAATTAGGAACATGCTTGACTACCCTAAGCTTCTCTAAATCCTATGCACAATGAAAAAAAGAATGGAATTTTAAAACTTTATATGGATTTAGAATATGCAAACAAAAGCCATACTTGAGATTTGATTGTTCTCAAATCTATTCTACTCGATAAAGATATGGAATGAAGTTGTAAGAAGTCCCATAAACTCAAAGTCTTCCACCTAATGACTCAAACCTTGATCTTGACATACTTCCAATAAGGATGGAAGGAATGGTGAAACTATGACTGTCTCTCTCTCTCTCTCTCTTTAGAGGTGGAAGACGACTCTCTAGAAAAATATATGGGAACTTTAACCTTAAGAGGGTATTTATAGGGTTTCCTATTGGGCTTAAGTGGCTTGAGCCTACTAAGGGCTTAGGTCACTTAATCTAACACAAAATGTGTCTGAATTGATTAATTAACTCAATAGGACTTATTAATTAATAAATTAGCCAAATCCAAAAACCTTGTTCACTTACCCATATTCAACCTTGAGTAATTACCAAAACACCTTTATGCACAAAAGTGAACTTAGAGTTAGTCCAACCCTCATAACTTGTGCTAACAAGGTATATGAACCTAGCGCAGGGACCATTACAACCCATAGGAGTATTGGCTCCCTTAGAATTCAATTGTAAAGTTGATTTAACATCCCATTATAGAGAATCAACTGAACTCCACTATCCTATGTAAATAGCAATGAGACAACATGTGCTTAGGTCTACGACCTACTATCCATTGCGTTTAGTCTCCCCATGAACTGGTGTCCATACTATAATAAGGTGAAAGCTATTAGCCTTTTAAGACTACCTTTAGTATCCTTAAGTTATAGATCCTCCTATTGTGTATTCAACTAACATATTTTAGTTCTCTAAGAACGTAATGTCAAGTTTCACTTAAGGAACTACTATGACCATAGTTCCATGAACATACCTTCTTAGGATCACCCAAGGGGACATATTATCTTAATCACATGAGATATCATGATGCCTCTATTAAGAATACCTGTTGCTACTGACTTCCATCAATAGTGATACAATCCATAAGGAATATATGATTAGCTTACAATCTCACTCTTAGGTCAAAGCCACTGCTAACTTCATCATAAGCTCAATATTTTCTCAAGGTTGAAACAATAAAATAAAACAACTTGGTAAGGTTATAACTACTTGATAACCTTAAGTCATGACTCACTGAAGGTCTTATCCAATGTGTAACCATACATAATAATGCATTCTCTATGAGAAACCTATCTTGATAGCCAAGACCAACCATCTTTCTAATTAGGAGGTAGTGTACTATAACCTCTAATAGGTTGCCTAGACCCATGAACCAGTTGTGAACTAATCACCTATTTGTAAGGAAGTTATGACTTGGATCTTCTGTGCAACTCCTGATGTTCCCAAGTCACGTACAATGGAAAAGATGAAAGTCAAAGTGTTTACAAGATATAATGCATGGAAATAGGCTAAATAAAAGTGAACGAGAACTTTATTAAATAAATAATAAAATCTAAGAGTTTATTATATCACATCATACTTTTAAGGGCTTTATCCTAACACATACTTGTTGGCCTATTATGATCCTTATGCATGTTTAGTGTATTTTAATTCACCTTGATTCATGTTTAGCCACCGTTGATTCTTGGTTATGATTATATATATCTTGTATAAGTTTGGTGGCCCTTGTTATGATTTTGTGTATCTTATCTTACTTTTGAACTAACCTTCTTTTTTTGTGTAAGTGCACTACCCAAATTTGGGTATTATTAAGGTATAATACCTTTCTTGATTTATTTGTTTAATATGCATGCCTTGCTTTGAGTGTTCTCCTATTATGCTCTCATTTGTTATCACCAATACCTTGTTATATCTTGTTGTTGTCCCTTGATAGTCATTAGTTTATTAGTCAATTGTCTTAGTTTCCTTTACTTGTTTAGTAAAGACTTCTTTTGGGCTTAGAGTGATGTTACCCTATGATACCTTTCCAATAAGTAACTTGATCCTTGGACTTGGACTTGATTTTTTGTAAACATGTTTTTCCTTTAAAAAGGAGCCACTCTTAAGGTTTTCTTTCTTATATTATTTTAGTTTTTAAAAATAAACAAAAATAATTAACAATTCCAACTTTTAAAAAAAATTAATTTTTTATATTAAAAAGCGAGCTCGTTGTTGAATAGGAATTCACGGTTCCATAGAAAGAAGTATTTCTATGTTGCTTAGTAGGGTGTTTTGCACCCAAAAGGGTTAATGAATCCATATGAATACAATGCCTTAGTATATCAAAATATAATAATATTTTATTTACACTATATACATTAAATGAAACCTCAACCATACAAAATTAAATAAATCTAGATTATAACACACATACACATACATATATGTGTGTGTGTATATATATATATATATATATTTATAATTTTCTTATACAAAATAAATAAATAATTTTTTTCTAATAAAATATTCGGACATAAGTTGACGTCATTCTATTAGTTTATGTAAATCCTTCATCTAGATGTAAACATGATGCAAATGCTTACACACAATCAAGCAATACACTATCGTTCTCGGATTTTTATCAAATGATACATGCCTGTACCCAAATACATTCCTCATTTAAAGTCTTTTCAAGGGTAAACTTTTGTTTTTTTGGCACCAGAGATCTCACTCTCATCTTAATTTGCCCTTTTTATGGTAATTTCATTTCTCATTTTTCTTTTCTTTCCATTTTGTTTTCTTGAGGGTCCTTTCATTCTTGTTTTCATTTCACATAACCATTTCTTTATTTTTCCATACACGCAACCATGGATGCAAATGAATGTAATAATGAAATATACAACCATTGTCCAATCCCAACTCAACTAATAATACCCAAGCATATAAAATAAGTGGTTTAAATATAAAACAACACTCAAATTTTTTTTTACAAATAATCTCTATTGTTTTCAATACTAACATATCATTAATGAATTTCAATTTCATCTTTTAAACGCACTCCAAATAATTATAATGCTTCACATAAATATTTCACTTTAATTTACATTAGTTGTGTCATTATTAGATTTAAATTTTTCTCCAACATGATTTTCATTAAATATCAATTAAAAATTCATATAAATGTAAAAAAATTAAAACAATAATCATATATATGGAATCACTTGCAACATGTCACCACAAAAAAATCTAACTTTCGATAATAATATCCACAAAATTTTCTACTAAAACATATTAAATGAAAATTTTGGGAACAAACCACCCTACCAAAATCTGAAAATTTAATTGTTGAATTGGAAATTCAACTCTATGACGATGTTCCTCATGTAAAATAGAACATTCTTTTAGAATTTCACTCAAAATGGAAGATGTTTATTATGTCATTATTGATTTTCATTAAAAATCAATTAAGACTTCATATAAGTGCCAAAAAATAAATAAATAAAACAATAATCATATAATCAACTGCAAAATAATAGATCTAACTTTGGATGATAATATCCACAAATTTTTTATTAAAATATATTAAACGAAAATCTTGGTAATAAACCATCCTACCAAAATCCGAAAATCTAATTATTAGATTAGAAATCCGAGTGTACATTTCCCATGTGAAATAGAATATTACTAATGCTTAATAGTATTTGTTTTTTTACTTAACTCTAAATAGTACTTAAATACTTGATAGTATTAAGTATTAGGTTATTTATTTTTGTAATATTTTATTTCTATTAAGCGTTAAAAAGTAAAGAAAAATCAACATGTTGTTTTTTTTTCATTTAAAAAAAACTAAATGTTTTGGTTTTTTCTATTCATGAAAAAGTTCATATTAAGTCATGAAAAAGTAGAAAAACAAAACAATTTAAAGTCTGAAAACAAATTGTTTTAAGCAAAAAGCCAACATAACAAGCACCCTCTAAGACATTCTGGTACTAACCCCTTTTTCTTTTCCGTTAATTTTCTTTTCTTTTCTCCCCCTCCTCTCTCTCTCTCTCATCTCGTGCAACTCTTTTTCTCTCTGATTGATTCTTTCATTTCCCCTTTTAGTTCTTCACCTTTTCAATATATTTTTCTTTCTATAACTCTTAATCGCTTCGCTATTTCACGTCATCCTCTTCCATTTTTTATTTATTTATTTTTTGTTTTTTTTTCTCAACGGCTTTGAGCTTCCTCTTCTCTTCCCTTTTTTTTTTCTTTTACGCGCTAGTCATTACTATTATTATTATTATTTCACAACTTCCTTATATTATTACTTTTTTTTTTTATGCATATTCCCCAAACATATTTTAATTTCTCAAAAATTAAATGTTTATTTTATATATATATATATGTGTGTGTGTGTGTTTTAGACTATTGCTTTTTAAAAAAAAATTTCAATTTCCTATTTCTCAATAAAATTTAACTTCAAATAATACCAAGTAATATACCTACATTTTTACAAACTTAATTAAATCTCAAAAAATCAAAATGATTACCAATTATAAAAATTAAATTCATTCGTTATAATATTATATTCAACTTTTTTTTAATAACCTCTTATAACAATTCTACACAATAGAAAATTCAACATGTTTTTCTCATTAAATTTCTCTAATAATTACCCAATAAATTAAATTAATTCTCACCATATACTTAATATCTTAACATTCAATTTTGTAAAATCTAATATCTCAATCATTCAATACTTAAATTTTTCTTCAAATTTAAATTTAATTTATGAAATTCTCACACTTTAAATTTTACCTAACAAAAATATCAAACTATTGACTTTGGGGTAACTATTAAAAAGTTTTGTCCAATTAAATATTGACACGAAAATCTTTACCATTCTTTCTTACCATTTAACTGAAAATTTTATGAAAAATTTTCTAATCAACCTGGGTATTACTGGCAGATTTGAAACAAAGACTGTAAACCTTGTTACGGGGCATTAAGAGAGAAAATCATTATTCTTTGGTCCTTATAGCTAGCTTGTTTTCTTTTATCATCCGAGGATTATTTGGGGGACTATCGGAGTTTTTTCTGAGGAAATGAACTGCAGCAGAACTTGGCAAATTTTCTTGTTGGGCTCTCATATTGCAGTTATGAAAAGATCTACAGGTATATCCAATTTGGCCTCAACTACCCTGTTCATCTTTGAGTATTTGGCTAGGAAAGCTCATTGTTTTGGATTAGTCATTTCTTCACTGTTTCTTCTGTAGAGGGTTTCACAAGTATAGGAAAGCAGAAAGATATCTAATATCCATAAAGCTAATATCATGACTACCAATCAAACATAATAATAATAAAATAAATCTAATATTATGATTAAATTGTTAGGTCAGCAATCTCAATTCCAGAATAAATTGTTAGCTTGACCTTTGAACAAAAATTAGTTGTTCCGTCACATATTTCTAGATCATAGATCATCCAAGCTATGGAGGCTTAAGTTACGTTATTGAAAACTTGAGCATCGTTTGGTTGCCATTGCTAGAAGGTCAAAGCAATCAAATCCAGCTTTCAGAAATATGTAACGTGAGCTACAATTGATTTAGGCCACAGGTAAGTTACACAAAGAAAGCATACGCTACAGATGAAAAAACACCTAAACAGTTTACTATTTAATATTTAATAGTTTTTGGTGAGGATTATACTTCTAAACATGAGCAAGAGAAAACTTCTAACTTTAGGAACTATTTTAGGCTACCAAATCCCTTTGAAAGTTCCTACCTCATAATGTTACCAATTTTATTGGAATTTATTTAAGAGTTGGTTGGATAGTGATTTTAGGAAGTGTTTTTAGTTCAAAAAATATTTTTTGAAAAAAAAAAATGTGTTCGGTAAAATTTAGGAAACACCTTTAAAAATCTAAAAACTTAGTTGTAGTATTTTTTGGAGAAACACTTGATAGATGATTCTCCTCAAAACACTTCCAGAAAAAAACGCTTCTAGTAGAAATACTGTCAAATGCATTCTAAGGCAAGGATTTAGTTGGTTGAGGGCCTAAACACGGTTTATCAAGGCAGTTACTTTTAGGAATATAAATATATTTAAGAGTGTGTTTGATAGTGTTTCTATTTAAAATGTTTTTCTCCAAAAGTGTTTTTAGGAGAATCACCTATAAAATTTTTCTTCAGAAAACAATACTAGTGGTTTTCCAATACTACAAGTAATTGTTCATATTTTTAAAAATGTTTCCTAAATTTTTCCAAAACATTTAATTATTATTATTATTATTTAAAAAAAAAACACCTTTTAAGCCAAAAACACTTTGTAGAATAAGAGTGCGTTTGGTAGTGATTTTAGGAATTATTTTTAGACTTTTTAATATTTAAAAATTGTTATCTTTCAAGTATTAAAAAAAGTTAAAAACACTTCTGAGAATCATTACCAAATGCACACTAAGTGTCAAACAGACTCTAAATATATTCATCATTCCAACATTAGGGAAAGGTCTTTTTTAAACAAAAAAAAAAAAAAAAAAAAAAACTAATTAGCTAACAAAGTTTTCCCCTAAGGTTCTAATCGACCCTCATTGTTTCCTCAAAAGTAATGGGTTGAAAATGAGGTTGTCAACAATCCATCTAAGCCTTTCCTTGCCCATGATACATTAGACTAAATTTTCGCAATTGTATTTTTCAAATAGCCTATGCTTTTGATCCAAACCTTATCACAACCATGAGTATTTCCTGGCAATTGATGCTAACTACCTGTCTCAAGTTTCATAATTCTTACATCCCTTCAGTTTTTGCTTACAAACAAGGAGGAAAATGTCGAGATATATCGGTGATATATCGCCGATATATCGTGTATCGGGAGGGGTCGACACGATATTTCGTGGGAAAAAATCAAAGGGGAGATATTTTCGTAAATATCGCCAAAATATCAACAATATATTGGCGATATATCGGTTCGGGGAGATATATAGAAGATTTTTTGAAAAAATCGCCTCTGGTGGCAAAATATCGGCGATATATCGGTGATATATCGGAGATAAATCGCCGATCTTTTGGTGATATTTCCCCTCCTTCATGCAATGTGATCTAACGGCCCAAGTCACGCCCGTGTTGATCCAATGGCCTAGATGTGATTCCAATGGTAATATGGCGATCCAATGACCAGATTGCTCCCAATTTTTTATCCAACGGCCAAAATTGATTTTTAATGGTAAATTAATGTTCCAACGACTATTTTGGCCCAAATTTCTTCTATAAATAGGCCAAATTTCATCTATTTCATCCATTTTTGCTTTCATTCTTCATTTGCTCTCTCATTACTCCAATTTTTATTAAGGTTGCTCAATTATTTAATTATTTTAAGGTATATTTGTTTTAAATTGTAATTAATTTTGTTTGCAATTGTAATTAATTCATGTATTTTCAATTAATTAATATGTTTGCAATATGGATGATTTAATGTTATTTTTACATTCAATTGTAATTAATTTTTATATTTTTATTGAATTAACTTAGGTTAATTTGATTATTTAATTATAAATTGATATGTTTATTCTATATGATTATTTGTGATTTAAACTAGTTAACTTAGCTAAATTATTTAATTAATTTAATTAACATGCTAAATTATTTAATTAATTTAATTAACATGAACTAGTATATTTTGAATATGAAATATGTTTATTTAATGAATTAATGTGTACAAATTATTGATATTTAATTAAATGAAGTATTTTATGTGATTTTATAATGAGAACAATTACAAAATTAACATTTCTTATAGATCGACATGATATAATTATATCTAATATCACAAATTATATCATATGTATATCAAATTTTTTAATAAAACAACTTTAAAATGTCCATTATACTTCTAATTATATTATTATGAGGTTTTCCTTGTATTTCCATGAGTTTTTAATAATTTTAAGCCTACCGATATTTTTTTCTAGAATATCCGTCGATATATTTCCGATATATCCGATATATTTGTAAAATTAAAGTACCGATATATCTGTGATTACCGATATTTTCATCCTTGGTTACAGATGCTATATACTCCACCGATAAAGTTTGTTCTGATTAGGTAATAGAAAATTTGAGTGCTTCAACTATACATGAAACAAGATAAGCTGGAGAAACTTATATCCATGATTCAGAATCCTATTTAAATGAAACTTTTTGGTTCATGATTGATGTTTATTAGTCTTTTCTCTTGGATGAATTTCAAAAACCATTAATGCAGGTTGCTTGTTTTTTTTTTTTTTTTCCTTAATAATTTCTCTTTGAAATACAGTATAAATTCAGATTCAGGTCATGTTTCCATGCTGAAACTGCCTCTATATGCTCTGGCCACGCAGGTATGTCATGGGTGTGATTCATTATTATTTTTCTAACTCCTTGTTTATCAATTTTTCGCCCACCAACTTACGTTTTTAAGCCCCTGATGCATTGCCTTCTTTGTGTACTGGTGAAAAATTGCTTGTCTTACTGTTTCTGCTTTATTATTCTTCACACTTGTGGTTTAAAATGATGTGATGAGGAGTTGCTGCCAACTGTGATCACTACTTAGGAATTATTAGCAAGCTCAGGACCATTTGTTGAAATGGCTGTAGACAATGTTCTGAGTTTCTTTGTGAGTTCTCCAAATACCTCACCTTCTCTGGTAAGGCTTCCTGGATTCAACTAGAACTGAATGTTCATTTTTCTTTTCCATTTCCTTAACAGAAAATGTCAAGGGAACTCTTTTAATCCATACTCAATCACATTCTACACTTCCACTAAGTGGCATGGGGAAATTGTATATTAGTGGATGAGGCAATGGAAGTGGAAAACCAAGAGAAATTAAGTACAGGGCCACTCGCCCCTTCATATATATATATATATATATATATATAGAATTTTAGATGAGTGATTTGACTTATGTCAGTAATGTAGAAAAGTTTAGTAGGTAAGATAGATAAATGGTCTTGAATTTAATAAGAGAGATGACTCTCGATAGAAGTGAATGGTGAAGAAACTCTTTGAACTTTTATGAGCATGGGCGCCATGCATCTTCAACAATTAGTTAGCTATATATGGCCACCATTGATTTTTGAATTTTGTTCATTTCATTTCATATGAGTTTGAGAAAATAGAGTAAGTACATGAAATCCGGAAGGATGGGATTTGAATATCAACCCTTTTAGAAGTGATATGACTTGTGGCAGTAGCACCCAAAAAAAAGGATTTCAATGAAGCGAATTTAAGATGAGTCACTTTCATCTTCATCATATCCCATTTATTTATATTTTTTTTTTATCAAAAATAAAATAAAATAAGTGAAAATTTAAGATGAGTCACTTTCATCTTCATCATATCCCCGTTTATTTATTTATTTTTTATTAAAAAATAAAATAAAATAAGTGGGTATGAAATTTTTTTGTATTTGTCCCTTTCAATTTTTTTTTCCTTTTTCAAAATTTAAATTTTTTAAAAATTAAATAATATTTAAAATAAATATATTTATAAATAAATATATATTATAAAATTTTATAATTTATTTTTGTAAAAGGAGAAAACTCTTATTTTGTGTAATTTGAAAGGCTAAAATAAAAAAAATCAATTAAAATATTTTTTTTATGTAATATTATATATAACTGGCGGGGGTGCATGATATAGGTTTTAAAAATATTTCTCAAACTCAATTCAAACTCATTTATCTGTACTCTAAACTAACAAGCAAGGTGTGATAAATATAAAAAAATATCTATTTGGGATAAGGAATAAGAGGATTTGGATTCAACTTTATGATTGATAAATTATGTTTTTATTGAATAATACAAGTTTAATGGTGGAATCTGTGGCATGTGTTGTACAAAAGTTTTGAATATCAAAAATTTATCACGGGACAACGACTAAAAGAAAAAGGAAACTGCATATGTAGATAGTACAAGGAAATTGTGTTCCCAAAAAAACAAGCTATATGAATGTGACTACTTTAATTAGTTTAGTTAGGATTTTGAGCATCCTTCTTTTATGGATAATGACCTTTTGACTTTGTGAAATTTATTGTACTTTGAGAAAGAAATTAAAGACCCACAAGAAATTGCAAACACCAAGATATATAGAGATATGGCCCAATCAAAGCATGGGTGCACCAAGACTTGTTGTATAAATGCATGGTCACAAATTCAGCTAGTTAGGTAGCCTAGTTGACTAAGGTGGCATGGCCAAATTATACATGAGAACAAATGAGGCATAAAATGCGTGCCAACCATAAGAAAGTTTTAACGTTAATTTCCTAGTCAAGAGGCAGTGGGCATATGGAGACAAGAACAAATAGGCATGTGTTGGTTGTAGAAAAGAGTCACTAAAAATTAATACTCCTAAACTATATGAATTAAGGATTTGAAAAATGTTTTTAAAAATTATTGTATAATATTAAATTAAGTGATTGAATTTTAAAAATCTAATGACAAGCTATATCCTTAACAATTTTTTCTTAAATGGTTTTCTATTATGTGAAATGAAAAATAGTGAAACACATTTGATATAAAAAATCATAAAACAATTTTTTTCTTAAAATAAAAAATAGGATGCTTTTAAGAAATATTTTTAATTAATAGTTTCTATTTATTTTCTAAAAATTATTTTTAAAAATAATTATATAGATATAGAGAATGATTAAAAAATAAAACATCATGTATGAAGTTATTTTAAAACATATTTAAAAATATAAAAAATGGATTAATAACATTTTAAATTTTCAAACAAACTTTTGTTTTACAAAATACCGAAAATTGTTTTTAAAAAATATTTTTCAAAATTGTTTGGAAATACTCTAAAAATAGAGTTTTATTTTATTTTATTTTCATTTTTTTAAATTTTATTTGATTTTATTTTATATTAGAGGTATAAAATAGTTGAGAATTCAAAAGAAAACACTAACCCTTGATCAAGTTGAACAATAATGAAGGGCATTCTATGAAGAAACCAAAACTCTAGGTAGTCCTAATCTTTGACTGCCATAGTCTTTGTTTGAAGCTCTCAACTCCCATCCAAAGTAAAATGTTTGTTCTAGACAAAATTAGGTGAAAAAAAACCCATTAAGAAAAAAAAAAAAGTGGGAAAAAGAAAAAGATTATTATATCTACACCATTATTTCTATTTTGCACCAAAACTTAAATCAAAAGCTACTTCTATTAAAGTTAAATGTGAAAGTTACTCCTATTAAAGTAAAATGTGAATGGCTTTTGTAGAAAGAATCTTTAAAAAGAGATTTTAGAAATGAAAATTACTTTACATAGAATTTTCAATCATTTTATAAAAAGTTATAGGTTATGTTTTGCCTCTAAAAATAACAAGGAAGAAAAAAAAATGTTAAAAAATAATTTTTTCATATTTGATTATACTATTAAAAATGACAAAGAAAATCAAATATAATTAAAATTGATTATAAATTTATACATTTAAAATTATTTAATCCTTATATCGATGATTTTAAGATAAATGAAATGAGTTAGAAATAATAAATAAAAATAATTTGTTGACTTTAAATTTATTTTTTATTTTCTTCTACTTTTTTTTATTATTTATTTATTTATATTTTCTCTTAAATATTTTGATAACCAAACATAACCATAATGTCCAATTTTAATTACCAAATAGTTTTAAGGTTTTAGTGTTAATAAAGCATCACTATAATTAATTATTGGCAAGTGATAATCACAAGAGCATGTTTTTTTATTAAAAAAATGTATAAATGTTAAATTTATAATATATTAACCTCTAATCCATTACATAATTATTTTATTAAAAATTATAATTAATACAGCAAAAAGACATTGCATGCCTATATTTTAACAAATGTTTTCTAAGTTTTAGTATTAGTAAAATATCATCATAATTAATTATAGGTAAGTGATAATCATATCACTTGGTTACATCATCCATCTTCCAATATTCATAGTTAGGTTAATCTAACTCAATTAATTTTTGTGATAAGAAAATTAATCCACCTTTAATTTTATTCAGTCACATGATAAATCACCTGGTTCTTTTCAAAGTCAAAGTTTCTCACACGGTATTAATCTTCAATTGGTTAATCCTAGTATTTTATTTTATTTTTATCATTTTATGATCTCATCAATGTACAAATTTAATTGAGATTACTTAATTGGGAAAGCAAATATTAATTTATTTGGAATATGACCAAGCTCTTGTAATTATGAGATTATAATTGGAATTATATATATATATATATATATTCTATTTCTTTTTTTTTATAATAATTTTCAAATGACAAAAATCTAATGTCTTTGTTGATAATTATTTTTAATTTAAAAATATATATATATATAGTGTTTTCAGATAATATCTTTTAATTGTTTTTATTTATTTTTTAAAAATTATTTTAAAAATTAATTATATAAAAATAAAGAATAATTAAAAATAAAGTACTAAAAAGAAGGGTTAACAACATTTTAGGTTCAAATAGATTTTTCTATCATTTTCAAAAGCAGTTAGGAAGTAGATTCCAACTCCAGTATCTCATTCATGTCATCATTTTGGAAGAAAAGTTTAAAAAAAATTAAAATGAAAAAATTAAAACAACAAAACTTAAAAGAAGTAGCTTAAAAGAATGGGTTAAAAAAAGAAATTAAAAGATAGACAATAAAGTTGACCCATTCACATGAAATTAAAGTATGAACTAGAATACAATTACAAGCTAAAAAGTATGAAAAAAGCAGCTTCTCTTCTAGGTTGACACGCAAGGAAGCCAGCCAAATAAACATTAAACTGCATTGTAATAATAGTAAGTGTCAATATCTCCTCCCTTATTTTCACGTCTCAACCCCATCTACTTCCTTCACAACTTCTTTACCAAGAGATTGACTCCATTCTCAGGCTCTATCAACAGCCTGAGTGCAGCTGAGTGTTTATATTAGGAGAAAGGGAGAATGAAAAATTGGACAGTATCAGACTTATCAGTATCTTGAGCTCAACCATGGCCAAATTCTGGCCAAGGCACACCCTTGGACCGACCCCGAACGGCATGTACAAGTGTGGGAGCTTGCAGGCACCTGTGATCCCATTTTTGAACCTCTCAGGGTTGAACTTAAGCGCGTCAGGTCCCCAATTTTCCGGGTCTGTGTGCAGTGTCACCACCAGGTTCCATACATTCACCCCCTTTGGCACATGGATGCCTCCGAATTTCATGTCCGCTAAGGCCTCCCTCGACATCACCGGTACTGGCGGGTAGAGTCGCAGTGATTCGTAGATTACCATCGTCATCTGCCAATCCAAATTAAAATATATTGTTG
Source organism: Vitis amurensis (assembly GCA_037355405.1). Taxonomy (NCBI): domain Eukaryota; kingdom Viridiplantae; phylum Streptophyta; class Magnoliopsida; order Vitales; family Vitaceae; genus Vitis; species Vitis amurensis. The sequence continues at coordinate 12,842,945 of CM074678.1, forward strand.
ACTCATCAACCTAACACTTCAACATATAAACTAATGAGTTTAGGTTGGTGACCTAACGGTGTATACTTAATTACTGTACCTGTTTCATTTTGCGGATCATATCCGCATCTGGTGTTCTGCCCTTACAGATTTCGACTACTTCTTCCCGAACCCGAGCCTGCCAATCAGGATTTGCAGCCAGGAGCATGAGGCACCATACAGCGGATACCGCAGTGGTCTCATAGCCAGCCAAGTAGATGTTCTTGCAGTTATCGACAATGAAGTTGTCTGTTGCTTCTTGGCTTAGGTCGCTTTTCTTAGCTCCCTCAAGGACCATCTGCAGCAGGTCTTTTTCATGGGCAGCGAACTCCTTTCTCTCACTCACTACCTTTAGAATCAAATTCCGGACATCCTTTTGTAGTGCCCAAGCATCTCTGTTGCGCTTGATAGGAATATATCTGTTATCATATAGTAAAATCGATCATTTATATATATATATATTAATTTTGGTATGATTTTAGCCATGAAGTTATATAGGAGAAAGCTTGGTACCTCATTCCGGGAATAAACGAAAAAGCTTTCTTGGACATGGCCTCTTGGAGAGCTTTAAGCTTCAAGAAAATCTCTTCCCCTTTTGTGTAACTGCCACCAAAACAAGCCCTTGAGATCACATCTCCTGAGAAGCTTCTCATGTGCTCGTCGATTCTTATGTCTGCAATTCCACCCTCTGCCTCGATCTTACTCCTCCATGAGTTCAACAGTGTGTCTACGGACTCAGTAATTAGGCCTATCATTCCCTGCAAGTGATCCGCATATTAGGCTTCCAACAAGCAACAACACAATTATAGAATCAAAGTAGAAGTTATCACATGGTAAATCATACCTTGACCTTCTCCATGTACAATTCAGGAGCAAGGATTTTTCTATTATGAGCCCAGACAGCTCCATTCGAGGTTAGAATGCCCTGGCCGAGCAAAGGACCGAACTCTCTCTGTTGGTATGAGGGCTTCCCAAAGTCCAAGGATGAGCATGTAGTAATTTCTCTAACAATATCAGGTCGATTCGCATGTAATATTTGTGTGTTACCAAGTGAAAACATGAACACTTGACCTGTAAAAAACCACATTCTGTAAAATTTTAGCTGTTGGCCAATTAAATTCCATGGAGAACGACTTCATATAATTATTTGACCAACAAAGTTCAAAGTTGGCGATCATAGTTATCAATTTGCTATCGATAATAAACTTTGTGCGAGAATGGAGATGATGGATGGATGATGAAGAAAGATGAAATTTGAATCCTACCATATTTGTTTCGCCACTGCTCGAAAAAGGGGAATAGAGCAGCAGCACAGTTGTGGGTGTCGGTGGAGGAGTCCTTCACTGCCGTGGACCGTGACTTCTTGATCTCCCTTATGTTGCCGAGCAGAAAAGACGGTGGCGGGCCACTGATCCCTTGGCTCCTCAGAATAGATCTCAGCTTCTCCGGCTTAACCACCAGGGCATTATACAGGCGAAAGAACAGTCCAAGAACACCCGCCAAAGCTAGAGATACGAACACCTTAACTGTAAAAGCCTCCATTTCCGAAACCCTAACTCTCCTTCTCTCTACTGCTTCGTTGGGGGTCTGGGGTTGTCTTCTTCATTCAGTATGAGGCCATTTATATAGGGATACCGTGAGACTTTTTGTGTCACGCCCCCAAACCGAATTTAGGGGCTAAAATTGTAATTTTAAAAAATAATTAATTTAATTTAATAAGGATAATAAGATTTTTTTTCGTGTTTAAAATCCTTAGTTATAAAACTATAAATTAGATATTTCTTGTCTAGAAAGGAAGATTTGGAAGTTTGGGTTGAAGATCGATTTTCTAACTAAGATTCTAACTCCTATATTAATATTTTAGATTCATTAATTAGTTTTGAACATATTAAATATTCTTTGAAAAATCCCAATTTAAATTAAGGTTTGTTTATTTAACTTTTAGATAAAAAAGTTTGAAAATTTGTGAATATAGATTGATTCATTACCGAAGATAGGAAATTTTCAAAGAAAATTTTGAGATTGTTGATTGAATTGATTGAAAAAAAAAAAGGAAATCAATTGGAGGGAAAAAAAAAAAGAAAAAGAAAAACGAAGACATTGTGAGATTGTTGACTTAAAAAAAAGGGGGACATCAATTGTGTGGCTGTGAGAGGGAGGAGGGAGATAGTTTGTATTAGGTAGAGAGTGGAATAAATTAAATAATGATAATGAATTTTAGTTGGTGGAGTTATTAAAAGTAGTAAGTATTTTGTTATGTAAGGGGATATTGGGTAATAATAATAATAATAATAATAATAATATTGTGTAATAATAATAATAATAATAATAATAATAATAATAATAATATAATTTAAGTATATAAAACAAATAGATTATTATAATAAGATTTGGAACGAATATGAGTTTATGAAAATTCGGATATTGTTTAGGAAGTTGAAAATAATATTATGTGGTAATAATATTAATATGAGAAATTAATTAGGATCCCTAATACTAAATAAAATATTTTTAGAATTGTCAAATTTATACACTTAGATAAATAACCAATAATAATAATTGTATATGATATTATGTTAGGTGAGAAGCAAAATTTTCAAGTAAAATTCTTCAAGAGTGCTTTTTCAAGGTAAGAGAAATTAATACAGATTTTGTAAAAGGAAATAATTTTCCATTTATATTGTATTTTGAAATGTGTGAAAATATTATTTTATTTCTATGCATGGATAAAGATATGTTTTATATGAAAAATATGTTTAAGCATTTTCTTTGATTATGAAAAAAAATGAAATTTTGTGGAGATATGATGTTTTGTTTTGTAAGTTCGAATTAATGAAATAAAGTATTTGACTTTGGTTTATATATCCTTAATTAGTAGATTATAATTGTTGACATGTTTTGTCATAGTCAATGGGTTATAATTGTTGACATTTTCGGCTCTAGCCAATGGGTTATAATAGTTGATGTTATATGACTCAAGTCAACGCGTTCTAATAATTAACCTTATGACTCTAGTCAATTGATTATAATTGTTGACCTTTTATTTGTCCATCTTAAAAGGAACAAATTTAAGGTTAGTCACTTATTTGTGAAGTCCTACCTAATTAGGCACCATTTGTTATTCGATAACTAGAATAAAGATATTTTGAATGTATTTGATTTGGTTTTAATATGAAATTGTTTTGACATAAATATGAAAATGTTTTGGTTGAATAGTTTTGAATGCATTAGCATATTGAATTCAAAAGTTTTTATGAAAATGCTAATATGTTATATCTCTTGTTTTGCAATTATAATTGAAAATGTTTGATCCATGAAACTGTATTGATATTCCTTGTTGGGCTTTAAGTTCATTCTCCTTCGTTGATAATTTTTTAGGCACTCTCAGATCGGGTGAAGAGTGATAGCTAGGCTAGAGAATTTTTCTTTGTTAGAATTTTGATTCAAACTTTATTTTGGACATTATTTAGATATTAAAATTTAATTCTTGTTTGAATTATTTAAGTTTGAAGTTATTTGAACAATAACACTTTAATTGATGTGTTAGTTTTAAAGTTGAGAATTGAGCATTATAGAATTTATTTATCTCACTAATTTGATTGAAAATAATCTAACTGTAAGATTAATGTTTGTGTTGTTTCCACTTTGAGTTTTAGGACTTTAGGTGGCCCTTGGAGTGGGTTTTGGGTCGTGACATTTTGGGCATAAGAATAACAAGACTTGAAGATTAGAAGATTAGGGCAACTCCATGTGCAAGCCTGCTAGCCCAGTCTAGATAGAGAAGTTGTCATTTGCTTGCCTCAAAAAACTGTTTGAGATTGACCAGGTCGAATGGAATCATGGTGTGCTACTTATAGAAAAGAATAAGTTGGGTCATTCTTACTCAAGTTAAGCCATTTGTAATCCTTCTTATTCCATGGCTAGCACCATTGACTCTTATGTCGGGCAAGCACTTTGTGCTGAAGGACTTTCCTTTCTACGAGGCAGCTCGTCTTGCTAATGCTAAGAGAAGATAGGCTCGTCTAGATGCTTGGGAGAAAAACTGCCAAGAGGGGACTTTGCACCAAGCCCTTGGTTCAACTTCTCGGGTAACTTCAAGCCCTATCCCCCGACTAGCAAAAAAGAAGACTATTGTTCGGCCTCAGGCTTAGGGGACTATGACCAAGCCAGATGAGATGTTCGGAGTAGAGCGCATTGAGTGGTGTGACACCATTGAGCCAATCGTGCCATCTATAATTAAAGAATTGGAAGAAGAAGAAGAGGAAATGGTTTCCAATCCATGAGCCAACTTTTGCAAGCGGCAATAGAAAAGGTTGAATGAGATCATTGAACTCGAGCCCTCATAAAAAAAACAAAAGATGGGCGGCAAAAAGGGCTCATCCATTAAGCTTGCTGTCACTCCTCTGTCGGTGCCAATTCCCTCATCTTCATCCATTTCTAAGGCACAGGACATGGAAAACATTCCTTTTCATGGGCTAAGAGAGATGGTCACCATATCAAGTGATGACTCCATGCCTAGTACACAAACTTTGTCTACTGCTCCCATCGATGTGCCCAACCGAGAAGAGTCAAACGTTCTTTTGGAGTGCTTTCCCACATTCACCAATATGGAGCCTGCAACATTTCATATGAATAAGCTCTTCCCAATGTTGGAGAGGATTCCAATGGATGTGACTGCTGACCCCCAGTAAAACTTCATAGCTCGTGTCTCACATGGGACCATAGATGACACCATTGAAGCGATCATGCACTTGAATGGTTACACGTCCATGCAAAAAACGGAAGTGGTATGATTCCTTTTATACATAATGTATGTGCTTTACATATCATTTTCTTTTTTTACTAATTCTCTTTAGCTCTTTGCGATAGATTGTAGTCGAGGTCTGAAATCTGATGAGACAACGTTCTCGACTAATTGAATGGTTGAAAGTAGCCAAAAAAATTAGGACGTACATGGCCTATGGAGCGGACTGCTAGAAGGAATTGTTGGCAAAACTGGAGACAACTAAGGCAACCAAAGTCGTGGCATGAAAGGTGTTAGTTGAAAGTGCAGGCCTACTGAGGAAGTTGGAATTCAAGAATGATATGTTTCAAGCCAAGATCCATCAGTTAAAATTGGATATGGTAGTCTTAGAATCATCCAAGGCCAGAACTAAAGAACAAAGTGCTCGGCTGAAATTGAAGCTCAAGCAGACCATGTCCAACTTTGCCAAGGAAAAGAAGGAGTTGGAGGTGGCCTATCAACAATAAGTAGATGACATATTCTTCTACAGCTACTGTTGTTGTATGAAAAAACATGTCATCACCGATGACATCCCTAGCATTCCATCAGACAAGGAAGATGAAGCCGACCTAGATGAGGGTGTCGGGCAAGGGGATGACTCGGGAGTGGAAAACAAATCTACAACAATCGGTCATGAAGATTGGGACACATACATGAGGTTGTTGCTTTCGTTGTTTTTTCTCTTGGTCGTTTAGGCCTTTTTATTGTATAGACATTGGCCTTTTGACCATTTTTGGATGTTAGAAATGAACACAACTTTTTGTTTATGGAATTTGCCTGTGTATTTGGTTTGCATCATCATATTCACTACTTGGCATAAGTTATTCTCTTGGCCTTGAGTGGCATTACCTATTTCAGGCTTTTTGGTCTTTCTTCCATGGGAGCTTATTACTTGTTTTAAGGCTTATGCCGCTTAGAATATGCCTTTAACTTATGGCTTGTGCCATATTGTCCATGCCGTTTATAATCCGACTTATTATCCACTCAAAAATGAAATGCAATACGATTTATGCACAACTTGTTTATTGATAATATTTCTTCAAGTTTGCTGCATTCCAAGGATGGAGCAGTAACTTTTTGACAATCTTATAATGTTTTAAAAAAATTTCAAAAATTTTAAACGATGTTCCTTACCTCTTGAAGTTGATCATGAAATATTATTTGAGTCAAAAAGCTTTTCTCAAAGTCAAGTTATGATAATCTCTTTTAGCATGTTCTGTTTAGGACGATTTCTATATACTTGAGAGAACTTTGAAAAATTAAATTACCTTTTGATCTTTTCAATTTAAATGAATATTTTCCTAGATTATTGAATTCTTAAAATTGAATTTTGACACATATAATATTAAAAAATATGTTTTCTTGAGGGAGATATGATTTTTCAAGATCACATTTACTGCATATGACTGAATTTGGACAATTGATCAATTATAGTGTTCTAAAACTTCTTGTGAATGCCTTATGCCCTTGGATTAATTTTTTGTACAATATAGACATCTTAAATGACCTAGTTCTAGACCTTTTAGAACTTTTGGGTGTTTTTGCTTAAATTTGTTATTTGAATGAGTGTTTGGGTTTTTGTATGTTGTTCTAGATGTGTAGGATATTTTTCTTGAAAATATTTGTAATTAAATTCTACTTCAAGATATTTTTTAGGATTTGTTTCATGATGCTCCCTATTATGACTACGTGTCGACAATCTTGTACCTTGCTTGACTTTGTTATTTATTTTAGAGTTATTAAACCTATCTAGTATCATATATTAGATATAATGAGGATGTATAATTCATTCCATGGTCAAAAAATGCTTCTAGGCATTTAATTAGGATTTTTCTTATAAATGCTATTATTTTGCCCCTTTGTCCTAAGTCTTGTCTTGGTCACTAATTTTGATATCTTTAACTCCCTTGTACATTAGCTTAGCTTTAACATTGAGCTTCATGTATGTCATTTACGATAGTTAATGTTATTTAGGGTCTCAAACCTATTTTTTTGGCAATGTATGAAGGCTTGTTTTGTTGATTGCATGAGATGTATGTCTTTGAGTTTATTTTTCCTTGTCCTTCGATCTTGCTAAGTTCTTGCTTATTTGTTTGAATTATGCATGTACAATGGGTATTAAGATTCACTATCATTATTATTTGTCATTATACTAGTTCTAACCCACTCTAGCATTTTTGAAAGCACCTTACACATTATGCATGCTATCCAGGTATGCCTCTCCCCCTTTTTATCCTTTTAGTTTTGTAAATAAATATGCTTTGTGTGTAAAATACCCTCATGCTTGATTGTGTTTTGAATTGCGTTGACTAGTGTTTGGTCTCTTGAATAGAATTGAATGCATGTTGTAAGATATATATCTTACTATTTGAACTAATTTTGATGTCTTATGATAGTGCTGGAGTTGCAGTTTATGTAAGCATACTATCATTTCCTTATGATTGTATTTTGACTTCTTGTTTGGCATGATAGTGATAATGGAGTTTTGAAATCACCACAGCCCATCTAAGTATCCTTAATAAACTGCCTAATTGCTATATTTCCCTCAACTTAGCTAGTAGAGACCTCATTAGGGCTTGGAGGGGTGCTACCTTTTTGGAAGTACCTTCTTGATAGGTAACCTGATCCCTAAACTTGAACTCGAGCTTTTTGAAGACAACTTTTCCAAAAGTTAGGAGTCATTTCAGGGGTTACTTGATTTTTCCTTTAAAAATAAATAAAAGTAAGTGGCGACTCCAATTTTTTATAAAATACATTTTTTCACCTTAATCAAAAGTGAGTGTTGCCATCAAGTGGTAACACATGTGAAAAATGTGGGTTGATACCTAGGTTAAATAGAGCATTGGGGATTCCACCTATTAATATGTTGAAACTCAAATCCCTACAAAAGTAAATAAAGAAAGGAAAATGAAAAACAAATGAAATGAAAGAAAAATTGGTAAATATGTAGGCATTTTTAGGTTTAATGTGCATTAGAATTTACTGTATTTGGAAACTTTAAATTTCTCCTATGTAAGATGAAATACTTCAAGTGATGAATGCATTCCTCATAACTCTATGAAAAAGTGGATTAGTTGAAGTCAATTAACGGATATAAGAGATTTAAAAAACAAAAAGAGGTAGAAAAGTATATAAAGAAATGGAGGATTTCGATTAAGTTCTTCAAATCCTTTATGAAATCAAGACATGAGCACACAATGAATAAATCACTTATTCGCATACATACTTATTCATGAACATAATTGGAATCTCTATACATATAGCTAGATAGATAGAAACAAATAAATTTTTTTGAAATGATGATATAAGAAAAACTTGCAAAGAGCTTAATGAAGTTAATTTATAAAAACTGGAAGGTATTAGACCTTCAAAAGAGTTACCTCTAAATGTAGGGCTTATCCACTCAATTAAGAAAAAACCATATAACATTAGGTCTTTCATTGTATTTCTTTATTTGTTTCCATGTAGACTATATACTAGTTGAAAATTCTAAATTACAATATAGGAGAGAGAAAAAAACACATGTTTGATGGGATTAGAATATAGATTTCAGTTCAACAAGACCATCTCATTGCTCAATTCATGTAAACAGGATAATGAAAAATTACTAATCAATAATGCATTGCCCTATCTTCAAATTTATAATTGAAATGAAATTAGCTTTGGTTGAGGTCAGAGAAAACTAGTTAGCACCCGTGTAGGGACTTCTATTTCCATTTTATTAAAGGATCAATTTTTGTAGAAGAAGTTAGGAAAAGAAGATTAATTTAATCATCAAAAACATTTCTAGGATGAAGATGACTTGTTTTTTTTTTAGTTCTAACCATTCAAGAGAAATAGAAAAAAAAAAATTCTAAATGGGCTTTTGAGTTATTTACCAAGAAAAAAAATTGTTTTTTATTTTATTTTCTGAATCTTCTCTCATATATTTTCCAATTGACTTTAGTTCCAAAATTTTTCTCTATTATTTTTCCAAGTAGTCAAACAAAGAAAAATTCATGAAAACCAAACACCTATTTCACATAAAAGAAACCTAAAAAAGAAAAAGCAATAAGAAAACACATATTGGCTAAATTCTTACCTTGTGAAAGTTGAATCTTTGAATTGCAGACAAAACCCAAACAAAATGTTGTAAAGATTATCATAGCAGAGGCTAGGGCAACACAAGCGACAAAGAATCCTAAATTTTCATTAAGAATAAAAATAAAGAGAAAGAAAATGAAACTTTAAAAATCAAAGCAACCTTCCGCCAAAATAAAATCCTTAGGAGGAGAAAGCTTCATGCAAGAGCTCAAACAAAATAGAAGGGCAATCCCTTACTTTATTCCCTTCTCCTTAAGTTGATATGCGAATCACCTTAGCAACAGTTAAGAAAATTCATAGAGAAAAATTGAAATTGAATTGAAAATCATGAAGTTGAACATAATGAATATAAAAATAATAATTTCAATAACAACAAATTAATTTTATTTTTTTTTAGGAAAAAATTTAGTTAACAATGCTAAAGCCTAAATAAAACATGAGACAACAAATTAATTTCTTTTTTTTTTGAGAAAAAAATTAGGGTAACAATGCTAAACCCTAAATAAAACATGAAACAAAATATTAATTTCTTTTATGGGGGAAAAATTAAGCTAACAATGTTAAACCCTAAATAAAAGATGAGACCAATAGAGATATTTACTAGTTAAGAGGGGTTGTTATGGATTTTTCCGAAGGTCATCACCTTATCCGTCGGTATCCCTCTAAAAAAACTCTACTATTTCTTATACCTGATAATGATTTTATGGGTTAAAGGGAGGTTAAGGCTCATTGAGGGTGGTCACCAATACTAATATGCTAGGGTCTTCAATTTTGTGCTCACTCACCAAGAGATCGTTGGTAGCTTCTTAGAGTGAGAGAGTGAAGTGGTGTTTCCATAGGTATGAGATTACTAGTAGCTTCTTGGAGTGACCGAGTAGAGACATGTGTCTACACAGGTATGAAAGAGAGAAAATCATCAATAGATCACTTTTAGCATAGATGTCGACAACTAGTCAAGGTGTGAAGAGTGGGGAGAAATCTATTTGGTGGGTGTCCATCAGTGTGAGGTTGAAATTTTAAAAGGGGAGTTTATAAAGCTAGTAAGAAGATGCTTTACAAAAGTGCCAAGGAAAGCAAAAGTAAATTATTCAAGGATGCTTATATAAAAGTGCCAATGATTCAATCTATAAAACGCCATTGTTAGCCTCTTCTCAACCAAGCATCAACTTATGCTAAAAATTCTACTAAATGTTGACATATTTTTTTAAAGCACCATTGAATGAAACATTGTTGTATGTAGTTTTTGTAGTAGCAATTTGTGGTGGATAGATTCCAAGCCCACTGTCTATAAGTCCTTATAGGAGATTTAACAAGTGAAAAGGTTAAATGATGGGATTATACTTACCTTAGCTTCAAATGTAAGGTTAGTTATGCAGGTTTGTGGAAGGCAATATCTTCTTCTTTTATATGTATTTCATTATCACTTTGTCAAGTGATGAGAATTGTCAAATCTTAGGATTAAACCTTGCACTAATTAAACATTTGGTATCTAAACTTAGGTCATATTAATCTAAATAGGATCCAAAGACTGGTAGAGTTTGGACTCTTTGATTCCAGAAGATCTTTCAGTCTACAAATCCTATATAGATGGTAAAATGACCTAGAGGACCAAAACCAAGGAATGTTTGGAGTTAGTGCATACTGACATGTATGAACCTTTTAGTGTCCATGCATAGGGAAGGTATGAGTATTTCATCACTTTTAGTAATGATTACTCTAGGTTTGGATATGTACATAGGAAATCTGATGCCTTGGATACATTTATTGAATTTAAGGTAGGATCATATAACCTATTGGGAAAACATACTAAGTCACTTTGATTAAATCAAGGTGATATGTCTAGTGTTGGGATTAAGCATTGGAAAGCATGACATGATGTGATAGATTGAGATTCATTTATAAATTTATCTATTTATGTTTCTTGGTTCCCTTAATTATTTCTTTGTATTAATTGGTTATTTGAGCATACATGCCCCATATGACTTGTATTGTACATGACTTGGGTGCATTAGGAGTTGCACAAAAGATCCAAGTTATGGGTTCCTTGTAGGGTGATGAGTGTTCACAGTCGATTCATGGATTTGAGCAATCCATCTAAGACTAGTACACCACCTCCTAATTGAAGGGATAACTTGTCTCATCCATCAAGATAGTTTTCCCATGGCGAGTGCACTAGTGCATGTGATATGCATTGGATAAGATCTATAGTGAATCATGATGTAAGGCTATCATTTGTCATTATTCATCAAACTATTATGTTGCATGGACTCTTAACCTTGAAAGGATATCAAGCATATGCCAAAGTCAATAAGAGGCTTTGACTTATAAGTGAAACCCTTAAGTGGTCATATATCCTTATGGATTGGGTCACTGTTGATGGAGGCTTATGACAATAGGAATTCTCAATGGAAAATCCATGATATCTCATGCATTGAGGTAGTGTGCCCCATTGGGTGATTCAAAGAATATGTGATCTAGAAGACTATGGTCACAATATTTCCTTTAATGGAAATTTGACATATGCTTCTTAGAGCTAGAGTTTGTCAATTAATCACATAATAAGTGGGATCTATAACTTAAGAATTGAAGAGGTAATCTTGATAGGTGATAGCACTACCTTGTTAGATTATGGACATCGGTTCATCAAGAGTCTACATGTAGTGGATAGTAGGTCATGAACCCGACCTTCGTTTCATTATTATTTACATAGGATACTAAAGTGTAGTTTATTCTCTTTAGTAGAATGTGGAATCAAATTCAGAATTGGATTATGAGGAAGCCAATATTCCTATGGGTTCTAGTGGTCCCTAATTTGAGCTCATATACCATGATGGCATAGTTTATGTGGGTTGGATTTGCTTTTGTGTATAAGAGCGCTTTGGTATTTACGCAAGGTTACATAGGAGATAGTGAACAAGTTATCTAGATTTGGCTAATTAATTAATTAAATGACCTTATATGGTTAATTAATCAATTATGATTTGTTTTGGGCTAGATTAAGTGATCCAGGCCTTGGTAAGCTCAAGTCACTTAAGCACAATAGGGGAACCCTATAAATACCCTTTTTGGGGCTAGGGTTTCCATGACTTTGTCTTCCACCTCTAGAGAAAGAAAGAAAAAGTGAGAGTCAAGAGATCTTCTTTTCCAAAGCCCACACTTTGGAGTACCAAGATCATGGTTTGATTCATCGGGTGAAAGATCTTAAGTGTACCAGACTTCGAGATTCATTGTTTTTCATTTTCACTTAGCAAAATTGATTATAGAATATTCAAATCAAAGGTAAAGTTCTTTGATGACTGTCATCTTGATCCTAGAATGTTAAAAATATTATTTTTACTTCCAATTGCATAGGGTCTAGAGGCCTAGGGTAGTTTTGCATGCACCTATACGATCCAAGGTAAGGGAATGAAGAAATCCAGGGTTCCTAGCAGTTGGTATAGGAGCCTTATGATAGGATTTTGTGTGTTTGATCTGCTTTAGGGTATGCTGACTTTGTTTTGTAGGGTATGTTTTTCATCCTACTGACCCAAGGATGAATGTATGATGGTTAATGTTGAATGTGTGATGATTATAATTGTGATTGTATTGTTTGTTTTCTCTAGATTGGGTTGTACTCCTCATAAGGGGTATACGATTTTTATTTGGTTGTGAAATTTATTTTTTTCTATAGATGGGTTGTAAGCTCCGTTATATAAGTATATGATTTATTATTATTATTACTATTGTAAAAATTTGAGTTTTTGTATCCAACTATGTTGACCCAAAAGAAAAGAAGACTTCTTGAAGTTTCTTTCATGAGTTCCTATGGTGATTTAAGGAAAAAGAAAGATTTTAGGAAGTTCTAGTTTTGATATCCATGACACCATAGTTATGTCAAATTTAACTCAAAATTGGGATGGCTTTCTATGATTTTCTTACAGTAAACCACATATGGTTTTGAAGCTTATGAAGTCAAGAATCTAATGCTTTAAACTGATCACAATTTGGAGTCGAAATGAGGGAGATATGGTTTATTAATGCAAGACTGCACAAAGAGCATGACAACATAGTGACATTGAATTTAACTCAAAATTGGGGCCATCTCCCATGAGTTTTTTTATGGCAAACCCCATATGGTTTCAAATATTAGGAAGTCAGAAATCCAATCTCTAAAAAGGTTCACAATCTGGAATGGAAACAATGGAGATATGGTTTATTGAAGAAAGGTTATGCAAAGGACATGGAATAACAAGATTGAGTTCAGGCCAAATTGTTTTTTATTGTTTGGGATCAATTTTTGGACTCATTTTTTTGTGGCAATTGGGCTCTTTGGGTTTTAAAACTTTCACTAACTTTGTTTTTGGTTACAGGGCTATCTTGGTAATTTTGATTTTATCCAAATTTTAATTACCAAATTTGCAATAGGATCCCTAAAGCCATGTGAATTATTTATTTAATTTCTTTTTATGTCTTTTATGTTTTTTTTTTGGCATAAAATATATTTTGGAATTCTTATGTAAATGAATTTTCGTATGTTTTTCCTTGTTTTAGATAATTTATTAAATTGGAATGTGCTAAGTATTAGGAAATTTTTTATTTAAAAAAAAGACTAGTTGGAAAGAAATAAGGAACCTACTTCCTTTTCAAAATCAAACTCTTAGAGATTTTTCTCAAAATAAATATTTTAAGATTTTAGATCTCTAATAATCTTTTTATTTTTAGGAAGAAGTTTTATTTTTCCAAATCTTTATAAAATAAAATCTTTCCTATTTAAAACAAAATTTTAATTCAAGGAAATAAATTATTTTTTGGAAAAATATGTGATGGATAATTCATGATTAAGATAACTTACCAAGATATTGTTTCAAATAAAATAAATTAAAGTCACTTTTTTATTTTTTTCTTAAGAAAATAAATTTTCATGGGAAGTTTTTTCTAATGTTATAACTGGTTGTTGTTAAAATCTATTGTTATTTCTATATATCTACCTATTTATCAAACTTTTGGAGATTTTCCTATTCTTTTCGATAAGAAAAGGAAAACTATACCTATAGTTGGTCCTCCAGATTCTCTTCCCCAAAGTGAAAGAGGAAATTGTTTTGTTTGGATAGTTCAATGATAAGAAATAAGAGAGCAATTCTTTTAACATAGGAGTCCCAGTTTAAGAAGTAAATAATAGATTTGGAAAATCTCATGATAGAGAATTTATTTTAAGAAAGGTTACCACAATTACTAAAACTCTCTCTTTTCAAAAGATTAAGTGGGAGAGTGCCTTAGCAAAGCCTATGTCCTCCATTGTCAAGATTATCTTGATTTAGGATCATCACCACCCCATTGATGGGTTGGGTCCTAAGAATCAAGGGATATGGAATCTTCTTTAGGATAAGACTAGATATGTCTATAGTGGGAGCCACCACCCCACTGATGGGTTGGGTCCTAAAAATCAAGGGATATGGAATCTTCTTTAGGACAAGACTAGATATGTCTATAGTGGGAGCAACCACCCCACCGGTGGGGTTCCTTACTTGGTGACATTGATAGTTAAAGGACAATGATTATACACTTAATATGTGAAATAGAGTGGTCAAATCACCCACTATGGTCTTGCTTGCATAGTCCATAGGCTAAATTAAAAATTTATGTTAATCTTGTCTTATAGATACCTTTATGGTTAAGGTAGGGAGATCAATCTGAGAGGAACTCTAACTAGTAATAAGATCATGACTTCCCTACCATAGGCTTGACTCTTATGATAATATAATACCTTATAAAATAATATGTGGTTTGAGAGCACTACATTTTTGCTAAATTAATTACCAACTTGTTGTGTATGCTCAATTGATTAATGCATGGTTTTATTTCTGTTACAAATATCATGTCTTATAATCTAATTAATCTTATTCTCACTACTAATAAGTTGACTAGACCAAACTATGTGGATTAAAAAAAAGAATCTAGACATAGTACTCACTTTAGAGGACTTAAGATGGGTAACTCAATAAATTGCTCCTTCTACCCCTAATCAACATTCAACTCAAGAGGAGAGAGACAATTATCATAGTTGGTATAAGGCAGTTAGAAGACCAAGTGTATCAGACTTGGGTCTTTTGATAACATTCTACAACATCAACACGTGTATATGCCAATAGCTTATGATATTCCTATCAATATCCATGATATGTTTGGTGGCAAGGGCAGACCAACTAGGCAAGTTGCTTTTAAGGCTATTATGGATGCTAAGATGTCAAAAGAAACTCCTATTAGAGATCATATGATTCGTATGATCGGACCTTTTAATAAAATGGAGATCTTTGGAGTTGATATTAATAGAGAAACCTAGGTTGACATGGTTTTAGAGACCTTATCGAATTCTTTCAAGTAGTTTAAGCTCAATTATAATATGAACAAAATGGTGATGAGATTATCTAAACTAATGATGAAACTTTAGACGACTAAAGGGATTCTCAAAGATTAAAAGGGTATTCATATGGCAGTGAAGGTTCTTCAAGTTGTTCTAGCTAGAAAAAAAAAATACTATGAAGTCCACTAAGCAGAAGAGAAAGTTCAAGGGTAAGAGGAAAAAGAAGAAGAGCAAGGGTCAAGACAAGTGTTTCCTTTGAGGTAAAGGAATGCCCTAAATTCCTAAAGAGATAGTCAAGTATGCATCATTCTCTTCTAGTTGAATCATGTTTAGTGATAGATTCCACTCATTCTTGGTGGATTAGATTCCAGAGCCACTAATCATTTCTGTAATTCATTACAAGGGTTTCAACTAAGTAGAATGTTGAATGATGGGCATATGTACTTGACATTAGCTTTTGAACTTAGAGTTGCTATGCATGTAGTGGGAGATGTTTGTAGACCCTCAATTTTGTCCCTTTAGCACATGTCTTTAAATCCACTTCCAGTGCTCCACAGTAGTTCCTTGGTGGCCCAGTACTACTCATACCACTTACCTTTTTCTGAGTCACCTCGGAGACTTTGGTTGAGGGATTATTTGATCCCTTATTGTGACCCTTGGCAGCCCTGATTTAGACTTAGGCTTTTCTTGTTTTTTTTTAGGATAGCTTTTAGATACACTTAGCCCATTAGGCACTATCCTAGGCCCACTTAGTCTCTACTTAGGCATCCTAGACACTTCATTGGGCTTAGTTCACTTAGGTCCACTTTCACACTTTTTAAACCCACTTTTTATATGACTTGCATGATTGCATGACCTACGTGACTTGTGTGCCTTACATGGATTTCTTTATTATTTTTATTTTATTTTATTTCATCTTATTACAAGTTTGCTAAATCATATTTCTTGGCTTTTTGGGCATGAGGAAACGGGCCGCCACCTATTTGGAAGGAGAACCAACAAAATTTTGAAAAAGAGGAGACTTTGTTCTTTAGAAGGATAGCACATATATTATTTCCATAGGGAATCGGTCATAAAAGGGAAGAAAATAAGAAAGAGAGACAAAAAGGAAGGAATGAGTGGATTTTCCTCCGGCAGATTTGGGGGGTTCTTTTAGAAGGCTGGTATATATATATGTGAGAGAGGGTTGGTATTAGAAGAGGATTCTGAAGAATTTTGGAGGGAGATCGTTTTAGAGTGAAAGAAGAAAGAAACACGAGAAAGCAAGGGGAAAGATCTGAACATAGAGACCAGTGGAGTTTTTCTCACCAGAAGGAAATATTTCCAGGTACGTTTACTATGGACTCCTTCTTCATTCCCATTATCCTTTTATTATGCATAAATCTTTGCTAGATTTGGAGTCATTGGGATGCTAAGGGTTAGAATGACAGAGGTCATATGTTTGCCTACATTGGTACTGCTTCTATAGATATGGTTAATTTATCCATTTGGAGTTCTCTAATTTTGATTAAGGGCTGCAAGATTCCTTTTATTTATTTCCTGTGCATTACATGATAACTGTGGTTGTGTTTGTTTGTTGGAATCTGCTCGTACTTCTCTCACCATCCCAAGCCCATTGAATAAGCATGAAATGTGGCGTTATAGTGTTCCTGTTTTACTTGTTCCTTTTCTTTTTCTTTCTTCTCCTCCCTGCTCCATTCCTCTCTCGTTTCGGCACATTCCCCTGTTTTCTTCTTCTATTTTCCTTTCTGGTGATCTGCCATGGTTATTTCTTCTGGACAAGTTTAATACTGCGGATGTTGGAGCATGTTTGAAGCGCCACATTGATCCATCATTCTTTAAAGTAGAATCAGTGTCCTCTGGGGTTGTGAAGTCGCGGGTTTAGAGAGGAAAGAAAATCCACAAAGAAGATGGAAGATGTACCAAACCCTGTTTTATTACAGTTAACGATGTTGGGGGATGGAAAACGAACAAGAGTTGGAGTGGTTTGAAACCCAGAAGACTGTAATAAGTGGAGATCTCGTCAGCTTCAGTCCCGTGTAATTGTTGATATGCACAGATCGTTGAGAAAGACGGATCACAGCTTGTTTTCCTGTAATCTAGGGTTCCATCTCCTCAATTCCTCTAGCAAATTTTTCTGACGAATCTCAGTTATTCAGTGAAGGCATTCTTCGCAACTATGTTTTTCCCTCCGTACCCCGATCTCTTCTGCCATTTCAAATTCAGTAAAGTTTTCAGGTTGAAATCGATTATGACTATTACTAAGTTGGGTTTCATGATGGAAAATGGAGGAAGTTGATTACCTTACACACCGGAGCCAGAGAAACAGATTGTTGATGATCCGATGAACGAATCAGAGTCCAGATTGAAAGAAGGCACTTGTACTACGTAATTTCCAAATAGATGGTTTACAGGTTGGCAGAGTAACATTGGACAGGGCAATGGTGAATATCCAATTAATGGACATTTTTCTGATTCACAGCGTTTGGATGTGGTTCCATCAAAGACAGTAGAGAAGCCTGGGCCTATTGATAATTCTGATGTTGTTTTAAATGGAAATGAATGAGAATTTGATGATCTGGAGATTCTTAATACGCTGGAGGAAGGACGCGATTATGTTTTAGTTCCTTAAGAAGTTTGGGAGAAGCCTTTGACTGGTATAAAAGAGGACCGACATTACCCAGAAAGATGATTCCTCCACACCCTTTGCCTTGGCCTTAAATAATAACTGTAGGGAAGTTCAGTTCAAGCACATGGGAGTGAAAATTCATTCTGAACATGCGTCAAACAACACGGCCATAGAGGACTCAGATGTAAGTTTGAGAAATTACAGACCTGCAATTGAAAGAATTACAGAGGGCCTAGTTACGGAAGAAAAACATTCAGGAATATCCATGACAAGACCTCTCAGGGATGCAGGCATACCTTCAATACAATGTCAATCATACAAAGTCCTGCATCTGTCCAATTCCTAATGTTGTATATGAAATCAGTGAGGATTATTCAGCTGTGCAGTATTGTATCAGTGCAGGTGGTTGATTCTTTCTTCTTTTGATCCTTCAGGTCATTAATATGAAGGATGAAAACGAGGGGAAGTTTCAGAAATGCTTGAATGACTTCATTTACTGTGTGGAGCTTACTCACGACTATTTCAGCATCCTCTAGCTGTGATCAGCTTACCGTTACTGCAATTAATTTCCCGATCAGTGTTAATATAAGTGTATACCACCTTGTTCGCAGCCAATAATATGATACCTCGCATTCATCAGGGCTTTGTAATTCAAAATGTACAGTTAAAGGATAAAGACGAGGAGCTTCTCAAGATGAACTATGTTGAGCTTGTAAGGAACGATATGGAAACGAACGATCATGATATGAGGAGGAGGATTGTTGTGAACTCCTCAAAGGGAATGTTACGAATTCTAAGGAAAGGGTGATTGCTATTGTTTCAATACTGATCCAAAATATGCTACAAGCCTAGCTGTGAATTAGAAGAATTGTGCTGTATTCTTGGTTGTCTCATTTGCCATTAAGGAGGTTGGGGATAATTTTATCTTGATCAATTTAGCCAATGTTGAGAGTTTCTTTGGGTCAATTATTGTTCTAGAGTTGAAGAGTTAGAATGTGAATGGGGTCCTGATGCTTAAGACCAATTGCATAGACTGGCTGGATCAGATTAATGTTGCATAAAGTATACACATGGCTTGGCAGTCACGGGCAATCAGTGCCCAGGTAGCATATGGTTCCATCACACAAAACAGTCTCCTTCAGCCCGGCATTCAGTTCCGAGTGCTCCTGCTCACTTCAGAAAGAAATGGCTAATTCAGTTGTTAATAACAGTTCTCTTCATGTTTTGAACAAATTCCGGACATCAGGAATAGGAGGTTGATGGCTGGTTGATGGAAGTAAAGATGACTATGAGATGGAAAAAGATATACTACTAGTCCAAAAGGATGAATCCACACTTGAAGATTTGTGTAGCAATGCTACTTTTCACCAAGAAGACATTATACTTGCTGAAATGGGCTCAGAAAATTGGAGACTACTGGATGGTAATGTGCTGGCACGAGTATTCCATTTTCTGAAAACTGATGTAAAATCCCTTGCTTTTGCTGCTTTGACTTGTAAACATTGGAGAGTTGCAGTAAGGTTCTTCAAGGGTGCTTCCAGGCGGGTTGATTTGTCATCTGTTGGTTCTCTCTGCACTGACTCTATGATTTAGAGCATGCCACAAAGTGCATTGTATTAGTTTCTGGATTATCCATGGTAGAAAGGCTAATTAGTCTCAAGTTATAGACAACAAACTTGATCAGTGGCTCATGTATGCAATGTTTGTATGCTCGTGCCCATTAGATAATAGAGAAGCTAGAAAGTTGGCAGCAACTAAAGACCTTTGCCATCTCACTTTTCCTCACTAAAATCTGAACCTAAGGCATAGCATGCTGTCACCATGGCTCCCGGTCACTCACATCTAGAAGATAAGAACATAAGGAAAATTCTTGTGGTAAATGAGCAAACAAACCTGGTTTTACGCAGTTCGTTGATGAGTCACATGAAAGTATTTGATTCAAGACACCGTCTCGCAGAACTGAAAGCGATGTTAAGGAGAGAACTGAAGGTTTGGTCTTCTGGTTTGTGCTTGGATGGGAATAAGATTTCTGCTGGAGGTAGTGGGAGCCTTTCTGATAATTCTTCCAGAGATTCTGTTGCAAATGAAATCAGTGTAACATCTAGAACTGACAAACTAGCTTTGGAGCAAAGAGATAAGAAGTACTCTTTAAATAATAATGGTCCAGAAGTGGAGATTAGTCGCTGTTGTGTAGTCCTTTAGTCTTCACTAAGACCATTAGTTGGCAAAGTTCACCAGATTTTGAGGCAATTCAAGATTAACTTACTTGATATGGATGCTGCACTCCCTGAGGAGGTTCTAAGGCCATCAAGGTCTGACTTAGAAAAGAAATTGGCATGGCGCGCTTTTATTAAATCTGCGGAGACAATCTTTGAGATGGTTCAAGCAACAATCATGCTCGAGGGCATGATTAAGATTGAATACTTGATGAACGGATGGTGGTATTGGTCATCACTCTCTGCTGCTGCCAAGACTTCTATCGTTTCTTCCCTTGCCCTCTGCATATACTCTCTAGATGCTGCCATTGCTTATGAGAAGATCTCATTTAATTTGGGTGACATGGCAGTCCCTCGCTCAACCAGAAATGACAGTATCTCTCACTCAGCAGATGCCACATGCAGAACAGCCAATTCCTCCATAAGTTAACCATCCTTCTGAATCTTCATGTGGATAACCCAATGGCTATCCCTCCTTCAGTCAAATTCAATTTTACCTTGCTGTTGGTTCTCTTCTTCACATATATGACCACCTTGGTGCTTTTCCATTACTTTATTGAACAAAGTAGACGGATGGGATGAGGTTATGAGGGTTATTCAGCGTGTCTAGAAACTCATGAGAAATAAGTATGGGTTCAGAAGTCAAGTTCAGAAGCAGCAGACAATAACGCCAAGAGAATAGACCATGCAAAGAGCCACCTGCCAGGCCAAGAAGGATTGAACTAGAAATTCCATCTCAAGAACCTTCAAACAATCACTTCAGAAAGGACAGTAAAGCAGACACTGAAATCCATAAAAGCTTTTATAAAGTTGCACTCCCCATTGATGATTTGGTAGACTGGATCGTTGAGGTCTTCAATTCTTTTAAGACTTGGTGCAATGATGTGCATGGGAGTTTTGACTGAGCAGCTTATGATTCAGTCAGTATTAGAGAAGAAGCTGTCCCATTTCCAGCTATATCCATCAGTAGAAATAATGAAGCATCCGATTATCTGTAGAAACGCGCTACTGTTCATGGGCATTCTGAATACGGTGTGCAGTTGAGTTGATAATTCGTCATCTGATAGCACTATCCCTAAAAGTCCTATAAACCAAACAGCATCAAAGGTAACGTTGACCCGAATGATTAGGCTCATATTCAGAAAGACAGGATTTGATCCAGACTCAATTTCCTCTGTTTCTGCTACAAATAGAGAAGCTGAATTTCTGGACTGCACAAGGACCTTTTAGTTCTGATTTTTCGTTAGGTGCCAGTCTTACCACAGTGGAAGATGTCCAGAATAGTTTTAATGCAACACAACCTAGGCTTTGTGGAAGGTTAAGCAATGTTGATGGCTATATAATGCCGATCATCTTCCCAAGTGTTATTCTCTGTGGCTGAGTTGTTTTCTGAAGCTGAAACATAAAGACCCTCTCAATAAGGCCGCCTCTGTGAATCTTGCTCAGCACGCTCATGAGTAATTTTGGCGAATTATTGTATTATGCCAGCAACCAGAATACAGAAAATCCAATGCAGCAGAAACTGAGTCTCTATGAGAAAAGCAAGCTGCTCCAGAATTTCAGATTGAGAAGTCAAGGGTACAGATTAGAGAATTTGAAGAAGAGAAGAAATGATTGACAACCAAACTACAGGTGGAAGAGAATAAGGTGGAGAGTATTAAAAAGAGCAAGTGACAAGCAACACAAGTCGAAGCTGCGTTCGTGAGTCAGGGGTTGCAGGGCATCAGTACTTCAGAATTTCAGATTGGAGTTCTTCAGAATAAAGTCTTTGCTGGAACTCGAAATGATTGAAGTCAGGATACTGTCATTATTATTGACACCAGTAAGTGAGAAGTCGAAGGTGAAACAACCATCTGTGGATTGAAACACCGCATTAGACTTCAGTTTTGTCCATGTAAATAGTTAAAAATATCAAGCATAGCTCATAGACCAATATGGGACAAAGAAAGAAAACACAAGAAGGAAGAAGGAGAAAATCCAGAGAGAATAACACCAGTGATTTGCAGAGGTCTTCTCACGAATCTGTTCCAGCACTGCAGTCCCAATCACACCTCCAAACTCCACTTCATCATGGCAACCTTACTACACACGCCTTCTCCTCTATTTACTTCTTTGATTGGGAACTTACTGTTTTAAATTGAATTTTGAAACCATTGTTCAACTAAACATTCCCAGCTTCGAAAAATCTATCTTAGGAGCATCTAGGTATAAAATCCCAATTTTAACATGCTATTTGCTGCCATTTTCCTTCGGGCATGCACTTTCACTGTTTTATCCGATTTTTAATTATTTTCATGATTTTCTTGATTTTCAACAAGCATGAATAAACTTCATAATTCCAAATCATGGAATTTATGGGACCAACTCATGCAAAATTAATTAGGGCTTTGGTGGGGGCCCGACATTCATAATACCTTCTTCAATATTGTTTGCTTGATGTGTTGATTTTTTATTATTCTTGATGATATACATGAATTTGTTTCGTATTTATTGTTGGGATGCTCTTGATTCCCATAGAGGAGTACTAGCTTGCTATCCAGGTACGCTCTCTTCTCATCTATTTTTTAGAACTCTATAGATTTGTATGCCATTGATGACTATATCCATATTTGACGTGATTCTTGGATGTCTTGATATATGCTAGATTTGCTTAAATAAAACAAGCGTTGTGTGCTACATTTCTACACTAACTTTTATGTTTTATGATAGCACTTAAGAAGCCGTTCAGGTACGCACTCTAACTTTCCTTCATTGTTATTCAATCTTGTTAGGCATGCAATATTCGAAATCATCTAGTCTACTTAGGTATTCATAATTAACTGATTAATGGCCACACTTCCCTTAACCTTGTCAGTAGAGACCTTTTGAGGGCTTAGAGGGGTGCTACCTTTCAAAGGTACCTTCCCAATAGGTAACCTGATCCCCAGACCTAGACTCGGGTTTTTCAAAGACATGCTTTTTCCAAAAATTATGGAGTCACATTTTAGGGTTTTTCTTTCTTGTTTTATTTTCCCTTTAAAATAAAAATAAAATAAGTGGCGACTCCAACTTTTCTTCAAAAATTAATTTTTCACAAATAAAAAGCGAGTCTCGCCGATCGAGTGGGGGCGCACGTGAAAAATGCGGGTCCACAATGTTACCCTTATTTTTATAATAGTCTTCTTTTTTTAAAAGATTGTCTTTTTATGTTCCCGAGTCTAGGAAGAGTTTGTTTTCGGTTTGTAGCCTATGTAAACTAAATTATTCATTTCTTATTAATAATAAATAGGTTTTTATTAAGTTGAATAGTTCATTTATATGCTCAGGATCATTGATAGAATGTTATTATCGTGTTTCTCCATTATCTGTTTTTCCAAGTAAAGAGAATCATCATATCTCACATAAAAGGAAAGAACCTAACGCTAATCAAACACAACTTTGGCACTTGCGCTTAAGTCATATTAATTTAAACAGGATCCAAAGACTGGTTAAGTTTGGAAATTTACCTCATTTGATTCCAGAGGATGTTCCAGTCTACGATCTTGTATAGAAAGTAAAATGACCAAGGAGTGTTTGGAGTTACTACGTACTGACGTGTGTGAGACTTTTAATGTCCATGCACGTGGAAGGTATGAGTACTTTATCACGTTTACGGATGATTACTTTAGGTTCGGATATGTTTACCTGATGCATAGGAGATCTGATGCCTTGGACTAATTCATTGAATTTAAGGCAAAATCAAAAAACCAATTGGGTAAATGTATCAATGCACTTCGATCTGATTGGTTGAAGAGTACATGTCTACTCAATTCGATTCTTTTCTCAAGGAACATGAGAGTATATCTAGTTGAGTGCACTTGGAACTCCATAAAAAAATGAAGTAGCAAAAAAAAGAAATCGAATGGTGAGATCTATGATGAGTTTCTCTTCACTTCATGTATTCTTTTAGGGATATGTCTGAGAAACTATAGCATACATTCTTAACCTAGTGCCTTCCAAGTCAATACCCTTAACTCCCCAGTTTGTAATACATTCACATTTTGGGGTGCCTAAAACATGTGCTAAAACTAAAGGTAAACAAGTTGGAAGCAAGATCTAAGGTATGTCAGTTTGTAGGCTATCCAAAAGGAATGAGAGAACATTACTTTTCTAGTCAGGTCGATCAGAAGGTATTTGTTAGTACAAATGTCAGATTTTTGGAAGAGAACTTTATGATAAGTAATATGGCAACCCGTGATATAGATAAGAAATTACTTGAAGATACTCCCACATTAGCATATAGGACTATGAGTTTAAAGATTCTTACACCTACCACTCTAGTCAATTATAATACACTAATGACTCATCATAGTGGGAGGTTTCTTATACAACCAAAAAGGTTCATGTATTTGGGAGAGTCTTTTGAGGCAATTCCAAAGGAACATGAAACTGATCTCACGGATTACGATGAAACAATGTGCAATGATGATGATATTCTTTGGCAAGGAATTATGGAGGTAGAGTTAGAATCTATGTATTCTAACTAATGGAGTCTAGGTTCTTGTAGAAGAACCTGAAATGGTAAAACCCATAAGGTGTAAGTGGGTTTACAAAAGGAGAAAAAAGGTAGATGGAAAGGTTAAGATGTATAAGGCTAGACTGATAGTAGATGGTTATAGTAAAAAACCTTGTTTTGACTATGAGGAGACCTTCGCACCAATAGCCATGCTTAAGTCCATCAGAATACTCTTGTCTATTGTGACAGATCTCGATTATGAGATATGACAAATGGATGTGAAGACAACATTCTTGAACCAGATGAATTCATAGCAAAGGGCCAAGAACACCTTGTGTGCAAGTTTCATAAATCCATTTTTGGATTAAAGCAAGTATCTCACTCATGGAATAAGCATTTTAATTAGGCAATCAAGACTCTTGATTTTGATCACAATGAGGATGAGCTTTATGTGTACAAGAAGATGCAAAGAAGCATGGTGGTCTTTTTGGTCTTGTATGTTGATGACATTTTACTCATTAAGAATTATGTAGGGTTATTGTCATAAACAAGATCTGGTTATCTACTCAATTTCAAATGAAAGAATTTGGGTAAGGAACAATATATTCTTGGGATCAAGGTTCTTCGGTATCATAAGATTTGGAAGATTATGTCGTCTCAGGCCACCTAATTGATAAGTTTTTGATCAAGTATGTGATATAGGACTCCAAGAAGGGTTTGTTTCCCTTCAAGCATGGAGCGCATGTTTCTCAATATCAGTGTCCTAAGACAATTAAGGAGAAAGATCGCAAAAAGTCAATACCCTATGCTTCTATATTGGGTAACCTTATATATACAATGCTATGTACTAGACAAGATATTTGCTTTGTTATAGGGTTAGTGAGTAGATATCAATCCAATCCAGGCATGTAGCATCAGATGATGGTCAACCATATACTCAAGTATATTCGAAGAATGAGGGATTATATGTTGGTGTATCATTGTGATGAGTTGTTACCACTTTGATCATCATATGAATAACTTAGGAGTCAAATGTGTTCCCAACATGCTTTAGGACTAGTGAGAGTTTGTTGGGATTGAGCCCAAGAAAGCATGTTTCTTAGTTTCCCTTAATTGTCTCATTTATATTAATTGGTTATTTGAGCATACACGATCCACATCACTTATATTGTACATGACTGGAGTGTATGAGAAGTTGCATAGAAGATCTAAGTTATAGGCTCCTTATAAAGTGATGAGTTGTCCATGGTCGGTTCCTGGATTTAGGAAATTCATCTGAGACTATAGTGCATTACATTGAAGGGATGGTTTGTCTTGGCTATCAAGATGGGTTTTCCATAGTGAGTGCACTAGTGCATGTGATACCCATTGGACAGGACCTATAGAGAATCATGACATAAGGCTATGAATTGTCATGATTCACCAAGCTACTATACTACATGGACGCTTAACTTTGAGAGGATATTGAACCGATGCCAAAGTCAATAGGAGGCTTTAACTTATGGGTGAGACCCTTACGTGGTCATATATCCTTATGGATTGGGTCACTGTTGATGTAGGCTAGTGACAATAGCTATTCTCAATATAGGCACCATGATATCTCATGCATTTAGGCAATATGTCTCCCTAGGTGATCCAAAGGACATGTGATCTAGAAGACTATGGTCATAGCCTTTTCTTTAGTGGAAATTTGACATTCTTCTTGAAGCTAGAGTATATCAATTAATCATATAATAAGTGGGATCTATAACTTAATGATTACAGGGGTAATCTTGATAGGTGATAGTACTACCTTGTTAGATTATGGACACTAATTCATAAGGAGTCTACATGTAGTGGATAGTAGGTCATGGACTTGAACTTTATCTCATTGTTATTTACATAGGATATTAGAGTGTAATTGATTCTCTTTGGAGGAATGTTGCATCAACTTCAGAATTGGATTATGATCAGCTAATACTCCTATGGGTCCCAATGGTTTCTGCTTTGAGCTCATATACCATGATGACATGGTCTAAAAGAGTTGGATTGACTCTTAGTCCACTCTTGTGCATAAGGGTGTTTTGGTAATTACACAAGGTTGCATAAGAGATAGTGAACAAGTTCTCTGGATTGGGTTAAATGATTAATTAGATGTCCCTATATGGTTAATTAATCAATTACAAACTGTTTTTGGGCTAGACAAAGTGACCTAAGCTTTGGTGGGCTTAAGTTACTTAAACCTAATATGGGAACCCTATAAATGCCCCTTTTGGGGCTAAGGTTTCCATGACTTTGCCTTCCACTTCCAAAAAAAGAGAAAAAAAGTGAAAGCTAAGAGATCCTCCACTCCAAAGCCTATACTTTGAAGTGTCAAGATGATGGTTTGAGTCATCGGGTAGAAGATCTTGGGTGTACGAGACTTCCGGATTCATTGCTTTTTATCTTCATTGAGCGGAATTGATTTAAGAATGTCCAAATCAAAGGTAAAGTTCTTTAATAACTTTCCTCTTGATCCTAAAATGTTAAAAATTTGATTTTTGCTTCGTTGCATACAATCTAAAGGCCTATGGTAGTTTTGCATTCAACTATATGATCCAGGGTAAGGAAAACATCTAGTAAGTTTGATTTTTTCCATTGGAGCATGGGATTATTTCTTAGGTATGTGCACCAAGGTTTCTATTGCAAAATGGAGAAGTAGAAAGAAGATATCAAACTTGGTTTCTCATATTTGTCCTAGATTCTTTTGAGAATATGTCTTATAGACTATGTAATACCTTTTCATCTTAAGAGGTATATAGTTTATAGGATATCTAAGAGTATTTTTGGGTTATCATCTTTATAGTCAGGATCATCAGAATATATTTGTTGACACAAATGTTAGATTTTTTTTTTTATGAAGACTATTTGATAAGGAATAAGGCAAAGAGTGATACAAATTAGAGGATATATTAAAAGATAGTCTCACATTGCATAGGATACTATGGATTAAGAGGGTTAAAGACATACCATTCTTATGATCTCTAGTACACCAATGCCTCATCATAATAGGAGGTTTATATCCCACAAATTATGATGAAGCAATGAGCAGTGTTTGTATTCACTTAAGGCAAGGAGTTATGAAGAAGTAATTAGAGTTTTTGTATTCTAACATAGTTTGAGTTCCTATAGAAACATCTGAAGGGATAAAACTAATAGGTGTAAGTTGGTCTACAAGAGGAACATGTGAGTAGATGGAAAGCTTGAATTTTATGTAGCTAAGACTATAGCTAAAGGTTATAGTTTGAAACTTTTTTTCAACTATGGAAAACCTTTCCAAGAGTAGTCATGCACAAATCCATCAAATTGCTCCTATTTATTGCAATGTATATTATTTATGAGATATAACAACCAAACATTTTTATAGCAAAAGGGTCTTATGCGTACAAGAAGGCATAGAGAGGCATGGTGATGCTCTAAGATCTTATAGGTAGATGGCAATCTACTAATTGGATATAATGTAGGGATATTGCATGTCATCCGTCAAGATCTAGTTGTTTACTTAGTTCTAGATAGAAATCTAGAGGAAGATGTAATATATTCTTAGGGTTAAGGTTCTTTATGACTACAAGAAGAGGAAAATTGTGTCATGTCACCTACATTGTATAGACCCTTCATTTTGTCCCATTAGCACATGCTCTACTAAGTGTTATTTCAATACTCCACAGTAGTTTCCTAGTGATCCATTGCTACTCATGTAGCCTGCCTTTTTTGAGCCACCTTGGAGACTTTAGTTAAGGGATTTATCTGGTCCCTCATTATGACCTTGGTCGCCCTTCAAGTTTAGGTTAGGCTTTACTTAGGTGCACTTTAGGTTAGATTCTACTTAATTCGCCCTAGGTCATGTAGGCATTACACTGAGTCACACCATACGACACCTAGGCATTTTTTTCTTTCACCCTAGGTCACTTAGCCTATTTAGGCATACCTGACCTATTTAGAGATATCTTGGCCCACTTAGGTCACCTATTAACTCACCTTTTCGCATGACTTGCATGTGCCTGATTTATTTATTTATTCATTTACTTATTCACTATCAAAAAATTACATGGGATTGATGATTTTATTTCTTTGGTTTGCATGAACTAACATTTTAGGTTTTTTCTTATACATGCATGTATGGATCTTTTATATTTTCCCTCTATAAAATCTGCATGATTTCTGATTTTATTTTTATTTTTTTTATTAGATTTTTTATTTTTTATTATTTTACAAGGGAATCAGGCTGCCTATTGACTTTCTCTAAGCCACATGCATCTAAAGAAGGCAAGTGGATATTTTCAAAAGATTCCAGACCATCTTTGACTCCCATGCACATTTTTAAAGAAAGGCATCAAGTTGCCATTAACATGCTGAGGTGAATAAGGAATGAAGACGGAAAGAGAGGTTCTGGTAGGAAAAACAGAGAGGGTGTTTTGGTAAGTGTGGATTTTGGAAGCTAGGGATTCAATCCCCGTTTCGAGATAGAGGATCTGGACAAAAGCAGCGGAAAAAAAAGGAGGGAGTGAGGATTCTGGTTTTTTTTCTTCATGAGGGGATTTTTTTTTTTTTTTGGAACATTTTTGGTTTTGGGGAGGTGGGGGCAGGCGGGGGCGGTGACACAAAGAGAAGAAAAGCTTGAAAGGAAGGAGAGCAGAGAGGGAGGGGAGAAACTTGGTGGTTTTCGGTTGGTTTGGTTAGAGAAGAGATAGCTAGAAGCCAAGCCATACGGCATGAGAGTAGTCTTCCAGGTATGGGTATTACGGGTCTCTTCTTCCATTTGTTTATGATACTGCTCTTCTTCCTTTCCTATTGATTCTGGGTATTATTAACTTACTTGGGAATGGATGGTGAACACCACTTGTTTTAGAATCTGATTTTGATATTCTATTGCCATTGTTATGACCGACTTTGTTTTTCTGCAACTTTGCCCAGAAAATGATTTGAACGAGGTTTTATCCTGGTTGCTTGATATTTGGAATTTATGCCCTTCCTTGGCTTTGAACTCCATTTTGGTTCTCTCTTTCGTTCATTAAGCCTGTTGATAACTCATGAAACAAGGCTTCGCACAATAAACTTTGGATTCACTTATTCTTGTTCTATTTTTGTTAATGTTCTGTTTTTTTATATTTCTCCGCTCTTGGTGTCTGTCTGTGATATCATTTGGTTGGTGCATTTTTGTTTGAGAATGCAAACCCAGGGATAGAAAGTTGTGATTACAGAGGCTTAGCCTTTAACAAGTCCCCGAGGAGATTTTGCAACTTTAGCCTGGATTAGTATCTCATGTCAGGGTTGGATACAATAACTAGGTAACTATGCTTCAGAATATCACAGAACCCTTAAGGTGTGGTCCACAGAGTATTTCGAAAGATATATCATGTCAGCTTCATCCGTTTTTTGTGTCACTCATTCACCATCTACTGTACCATTACTCCCCTGTGCTGGCCATTCCTTGACACAATGATGAAGTAGAAAATGGTGCTGAAATCTACCATAAGGGACATCCAGTTGGCCTCTTGGACAGGGAATGCTATAGTCTCTCGCTATGCTCAGAATGGAGATTATTATGAAGGGTTGAGAAATTTCCAAAGAATGCAGGATGAAATTGTAGTAAATTAAATCGAATTCCCAACCCGTGAGAAACAAAAATAATAGAGAAAACACACGCCAAAGAAAAAAAATCACACACACAAGACAGTATTTACGTGGTTCGGCAATTTGCCTACGTCCACGGAGTTGCAGGGATATCACTATTATCAGGGAAGAATACAGAGTACAACCTAGTGGCTACAATATTCTTTCTATATATATAACACGACAACCCCACCACACTAAAAAACCCTAATTACAAAAGGTGGTTCCACAATGGGCTAAACGAGCCCAACAGGCCTCAATAAATCTCCCATTAAAAAGCCATGCAATATTATTCGGGTCGGGTCGTCAAATCGGATCAAACAAAACTAGGCTCCACAAAGCCCAACAAATCTCCCACTTGGAGACTAGTCCAATCACCACATCAAACCGCTATCCTCCAAGAAACAATCTCTCATCCCTACAACTCATCCTCCTATCCTCAAGCTAGAAGACCAATTGAATCTACGCACAACTTCAACTTCTCAATAGTGACACCCTTAGTCAACATGTCTGCAGGGTTCTTAGATCCACAAATCTTCTCAAGTATTACCAGTTTATCCTCAACAAGATAACGGATAAAGTGGTATTTTGTTTGTATATGTTTCGACTTTGAATGAAAAGCCGAATTTTTGGCAAGAAAAAATTGCACTCGACTGTCACTATGTAGAATGCCCATCTCCTGCTTCTTACCCAATTCATCTAAGAAACCATGTAGCCAAATCATCTCCTTTCCAGCTTCAATTGCTGCAACATACTCCGCTTCTGTAGTAGACAAAGTAACAATCTTCTGTAGATTTGAAGTCCATGATATAGCTGTACCACCTAGAGTAAAAACAAACCCAGTAGTACTCTTTCTACTATCAATATCACCAGCAAAATCAGCATCTACATAACCCTGCAGTTTCAAACTTGCACCTGTGAAGCAAAGACATGTATCTAATGAACCCTTTAGATATCTTAAAATCCACTTGACTGCCTCCCAATGCTGCTTTCCAGGCCTACTCATTAATCTGCTCACAACTCCCACTGCATATGCAATGTCTGGCCTTGTACACACCATAGCATACATCAAGCTGCCAATAGCTGAGGCATAGGGCACCTTGCTCATATGGTCCCTTTCTTCTTCTGTCTTCGGTGACTGTTCTTTGCTTAGTTTGAAATGACTACCCAAGGGTGTGCTCACTGGTTTAGCTTCATTCATGTTGAACCTGCTGAGAACTTTCTTCACATACTCTGATTGTGAAAGCTTCAATGTACCATTAGCTTTGTCTCTAATGATTCTCATACTAAGGATTTGCTTTGCAGCTCCCAAATTCTTCATTGAAAACTGTTTGGACAATTACTTCTTCAAATTATTAATCTTCTCAATGTCAGACCCTACAATAAGCATATCATCCACATACAACAGTAATATGATGTAAGAATTGTCAAAGGACTTAACATAGCAACAATGATCAGCTTCACATCTCTTGAACCCAATTCTATGCATAAAATTGTCAAACTTCTTGTACCACTGTCTAGGAGCTTGTTTAAGGCCATACAAGCTCTTTCTCAGTTTGTAGACTAGATTCTCTTGTCCTTGAACAATGAACCCTTCTAGTTGAATCATGTAAAGGTCTTCCTCCAAGTCACCATGAAGGAATGCTGTCTTCACATCTAACTGCTCAAGATGTAAGTTTTCTGCAGCCACCATTTCAAGTACAAGTCTAATTGTTGACATCTTCACAACTGGAGAAAATATCTCTGTGTAGTCAATGCCCTTCTTCTGCTGGAACCCTTTAACAACTAATCTGGCCATGTAACGTTTGCTACCATCATGCTCATTCTTTATTCTGTATACCCACTTGTTGTGCAAAGCCTTCTTTCCTATTGGCAATTCAGTCAGTTCCCATGTCTGATTCTCCAACAAGGAATCCATCTCATCTTTCATGGCTAACTCCCACTTGCTTGAATTCTCATCTTGCAAGGCTTCATTATAACACTCTGGCTTACCACCATCAGTCAACAGGAGATAATTTAAAACAGGTGAATAACGTTGTGGAGGTCTAATGTTCTTGGAAGATCTGCGAACTTCAGCTACAGGTGTACTCAAATCTACCTGTGAATTTACATTCTCCTTATCTTCTTCATCCTCTTTTTGGGACAGTACTTTCAGTCAATTCATCTAAGTTGACAAACTCAGATTTCTTTTGATCTATCTCTGTAACATCTGATGTTACAGTTGACTTGTCCTTGTACATAACCTGTTCATTAAATATCACATTTCTACTTCTGATGATTTTCCTGTTTTGTTCATCCCAAAACCTATACCCAAATTTCTCATCACCATAGCCAATGAAAAAAACATATTTTTGACTTTGCATCAAGTTTACTACGAGCATCAGAATCAATATGAACATAAGAAACACAACAAAAAAACTTTTAAATGTGAAAACTTCACCTCTTTACCGCTCCAAACCTCCTCGAGAAGTCTGAACTCCATGGGAACTGATGGTCCTCGGTTTATCGGGTAAGTGTAGTGCCTACAAAGATCAGCCCAAAAAGTTTTTGGTAGTCCAAAGATGCAACCTCATACTTCTAGCACGCTCATTGAGAGTTCTATTCATGCGCTCAGCCACACCATTCTGCTGTGGTGTCCCAGGAATGGTCTTCTCCATCCTAATTCCCTGTGCAGCACAATACTCACTGAATCCTCCATCTATGTACTCTCCTCCATTATCTGACCTCAAACATTTTACTTTTAAACCTGTTTTTGTCTCAACCATGGCCTTCCACTTCTTAAAAGTTACAAATACATCAGATTTATTTTTCAGAAAATAAACCCATACCTTTCTACTTGAGTCATCAATAAAGGTGATGTAGTACCTTGAACCTCCTAGGGATGCAACCGGATAAGGCCCCCACAAATCAGTGTGTACTAGTTCCAATTTTTCAGCCTTCGGTGTCCTGCCAGTTTTCAAGAAGCTCACCTTTTTTGCTTTCCTAAGATGCAACTTTCACACATGTCAAAATCAATGGACTTCAATTCTGGTAGTTTTCCTTTTGACAACAACATCTTCATCCCTTTCTCACTCATGTGACCAAGTCTGCGTTGCCATAGGCTTGTATCAGTACTTGCATCAGCAACTGCAATTGTGTCTCTTGGGCATGAGGTCATATACAGAGTGCCAGTCTTCTTTCCACGAGCCAATACCCTAGCTCCCTTTGTAACCTTCCAAGTACCACCAACAAATAGTATTGCATGTCCTTCATCATCAAGTTGTCCAACAGAAATCAGATTCCTCCTCAGGTCAGGAATATGTCGAACCTTCTCCAGTAACCAAACAGACCCATTGGGCAACGATATCCGGACATCTCCCAGACCCACAACATCCAAGGCTGAACCATCAGCCAAATACACCTTACCAAAATCACCTACAACATAATTCTGTATGATTTCTCGGTGTGGAGTGGTATGAAATGAAGCTCCTGAATCCAAAACCCAATCATCAAGTGGACTATCTACTGCAAGAAGTAATGCATCCTGTACCTCTTCTGTTACAACATTAGCAGAATCATCTTCAATCTTCTTCTTAGGGTTTTTGCATTGCCTTTTAAAGTGACCTATTTTCCCACAATTTCAGCATTGTACTTGTTGGCCTGATCTAGATTTGCTTCTGTTCCGATTAGAATTTATGGAATTTGATCTACCCTGATTTGAATTTCTGTTATTACCTCTGCCTCTTGTCTCAAGGTTTAGGGCAGAACCAGATCCTGAGGTTTCACCTGCATCTCTTCAGCGAATCTCCTCAACCAAAATTAAATCTTGTATATCATTGTACTTGAGCTTTTCCTTTCCCGTAGAATTGCTTACTGTCATCCTCATTGCCTCCCAACTGTTTGGCAAAGAAGCCAAGACGATCAAAACACGAATCTCATCATCAAAATCAATTTCTACAGACGACAATTGATTTGTGATTGTATTAAATTCATTTAGATGTTGTGCTACTAATGCATTCTCTGTCATCTTCAAAATGAACAATTTTTTCATCAGATGCACCTTATTGTTTGCGGACGGCTTTTCATACATACCGGACAAAGCCTTCGTTAGATCAGCTGTGGTCTTCTCCTTTACAACATTGTGTGCAACAGACCTAGACAGAGTTAACCTAATAACTCCTAGAACCCGTCTGTCAAGAAGCACCCATTCCTCAGCCTTCATACTCTCAGGTTTTGTCCCCAAAAGAGGCAGATGCAATTTCCTCCCATAGAGATAATCTTCAATCTGCATCCTCCAATACGCAAAGTCTGTGCCATCAAACTTTTCTATTCCAGACGCCTTTCCTGCTTCCTCTGCCATTGCTCCCACTCAAACCTAACCCTAGGCTCTGATACCAATTGTAGGGAATTAAACCGAATTCCCAACCCGTGAGAAACAAAAATAATAGAGAAAACACACGCCAAAGAAAAAAAATCACACACACAAGACAGTATTTACGTGGTTCGGCAATTTGCCTATGTCCATGGAGTTGCAGGGATATCACTATTATTAGGGAAGAATACAGAGTACAACCTAGCGGCTACAATATTCTCTCTATATATATAACACGACAACCCCACCACACTAAAAAACTCTAATTACAAAAGGTGGTTCCACAATGGGCTAAACGAGCCCAACAGGCCTCAATAAATCTCCCATTAAAAAGCCATGCAATATTATTCGGGTCGGGTCGTCAAATCGGATCAAACAAAACTAAGCTCCACAAAGCCCAACAGAAATGTGTGAGCCTAATGAAATTGCTTTGGCCACTGTACTCTCTATTTGTGCTACTTAGACAGAGAAGCACAATCTTGATCTGCCAGTGTTTATTTGTTGCAGCATAAATAGCCAGTGCAGCCCTAACCAAAGAGGCAGAAGCTTGATGATTCACTGCTTACTTTTGAAGGCCAGTTTTTTGGCCCAACATCCAGGATCAGTTCGGAGCACTGTATTTGTTCCTAATGTTGATAAAGGGAACTTTGAAGGGTAACTTCTGGAGGTAACTTTACAGTCCTTATCTGAAAATTGTTGGTAGCTTAAAGGAGAAAATTACAGGAGAAGTTAGTGGACAGTTTGTGCGGGCAAGAGAGTATGCACGTGGAACATAGATGCATCGATTGAATTCACCAAATACTAGTGTACACAGTCTGAGCGGTTCTTACGTGAATGGAAGTTTGCAGACCATTTTGTTGCCAGCTAGCAGTAGCAATGGTCTGGCCCGTGTACCACTTGCCTCCCACTTTTGCTCAAGCTCCTGCGGAGAAATATGCAACCAGTTTTATGATTGATTTCTTCATAAGAGAAGTTTCTGCCACGGTCCCCAAGATAGTTGCCGCACCAATTGAGTGAGTTAAGCTCCTGTTTTAGAATCAGGAAGAGAAGATTGAGACTGGCAGGTTGACTGAACCATATAAGGGAGCCAGAGGAATCTTGAAGATCTGCTCAAGGGTCCTTTCTTTCTTGAGCCAGTATCCTAAAAGCATTTGAGCTGGATTTAGGCGGCAAGATGCTACAGTGAATAATAACAAGAAAAAAAAGATGTGTTGGAAGACCCGCCTTCAGCTTGTAGATCCTCTCAGAAGCAAGAGAATGGTCCCTGTTTCTATTAACTCCCAGCAAATGGATCATGCTATCACTAGCACTGTTTATGAAAATGTTCCTGTTAGTAAGGACATTTTTTAGGGAAAATACTGAGAAATGAGAGGATATGGCAAAGAACTCTTAAAGAAATATGCTCATTATTATGAACGATGGGCGATTAAAGTATCTCCTCTACCATCATCCCTTCTGGCGAACAGTCTGGTAGATTCCTGAACTTTATGGCCAGTTCCATCAAGTTTCAGAGAGTGATGGCACTCAGCATTCTGGATTATTTCAAGCATGCATCGAGGTCTTCAGGGTTCTTGAACTGTCTGCATAAATCTCAGAAACACTGACAATGCAGTGGCCTCATCAAGGTTTGTGGTTTCCAGGTTACCAAATATTTGCTTTGGGGATGCATCAGCCTATTGATATTCTTACAGAAGATCCGGGACACTGTCACAAATATGAATGAGAAGGGTGGGATTCTTGTAAGTTTAAAGGAGGATGGTACTGTTGATTTGGACTCTAAACTTCGTGCTATCATAGAATGGTTGTCCACAAAGATGATGATCCATACCTGGCTGGGAGAGGCAATCGTGTATGAACTCTAGGTATGCTCTGATGGAAGTTCTGCTAAGAAGATCTATTGTTCTGATCTCCTATGGCCAATAGGAATGATTTTACACTTCAAACAAACCGATGCTGTGCAACAGCTACTTAAGATAACAAAAGACAATGCAGAATAGGGGTAGGATGAATACATGCATTCTGTGTCATCTTTGACAGTGAACAAGGAAAGATTGTATAAGGGCATTCTCTGAACTGGTGGCAGCATTCCAATGGTATCCAGGTTAGGCTCTCCAAGTTCTATGGAATAATTGGAAGGTGGGAAGGTCATTCTTCTGGACAAAGTGAGAAAGATAGTGATCCTCAGCCTGATAGGGGACTCAGATTCTGGAAGGAGTTTTTTGATCAAAACCAAGCATACCACTTCTCAACAGAAGTTCCTCCCGGTTCTGCAAGCGATGCTCCAGGATCTGCCCATCCTCTCCTCTCATGCTTCTCATTTTCATAATAAGTGGAATGTTGGCAATAGAGAATTCTTTTGATCTGGTTAAAATTATTTGTTTTTGCATTCCGGCTGTTAATAGAGCACAGAATTGACAATACTTGCTTGCACGATCACAACTCAGCAGCCCCAACGCAAAACCCGAAGACTCTTGATTCATCACGTGAGGAGCTTGGTCTGAATTTCAAGCACGCAATCACTGAGATTCATTATTCTATGGACGGTTCCATAGGGTTGAAAAACATAAGCAGTGACACAATTGCCCAGCAGGCTGCCATCCGATAGAGTTCACTAACACTTCACCTGGCATCGATCCTTTTTCAGATCCCATTTTGGAGCCAAAAGCGCAGTCCGGTAATTCTAAAGGTATGATTTCAACTCCAATCCTGCCTAAAGACGTTAGCAACACATTGTAGACCCACTATTTTGTCCTTAGCACACATATTTTTATTATTATTTTTTACTTACCCCGCTCTTTTTTAGCATGTGTTTGGGATCCATTTTTGCTCAGTTTTTCACTGTCCCTTAGTGGTCCATGTCCACTCAATTCATTATTGATTTTTGAGCTACATTTTGAAGATTATTAGGGGATTATTTTTGGTCCGAGCATCGTTATTGGAGGCCTCAGGATTGTTTATTTAGAGTGTATTTTTAGAGCTTTAGAGCTCTTTTGGGCAGCTTGGTTGGGATGAGGACACGTGTCCTCATCCTAACCATCCTTTTTTCTTCTAAATGGTTGTTTTGGCCTTTTTACAAGGGTTTTTTCCCCATCTTTTTGGAGCACCTTTTTTATGTTGTGGGAAGAGCGAGGAGAGTGGGGAGACAATTTCTGCAGGGAGTAAGAGGTTGGTAGGACAGAGGAGGGATATCCTCTACAGTCGTGACACGTAGCACAAAGGCAGGAGGCTACTTTTTGGTTGGTTTTAAAGAGAGACTATTGGCAACAGGCGGGGAGAAACCTGCAGAGGATGGTCAATGGTGAGCTGAATAAGATACATTTGTGGGGAGGAATACTAAGTGAAGGGGAATTTGAGCAGATTCAGAGAAGAAACTAGGGGAAGATCTTGTTGATTTGTGGGAAGGAAGGTAGAGCTTGAAGCCAAGCAACTCTTTGCTTGAGGAGAGCTTTCCAGGTAAGACTACTGTGAGCTTCTGGTCTCTTATTTTCACACTATTTTATTCTCATTTTCTGCTGATTTTCTGGGCATTAACATGTTGATTGGTGTGGATATGAAGAGTTATTTGATTGTTTTGGCTGAATTTGATCCTTTGTATACATGCTCTGTTTTGGGTTTTCTTTGGTTTCCCTTATACAGGATTAATGCATGGATTTATTTCTAAACTTGATATCTGAGAATCATGGCTCTTGTTCTCCAATAATTCCACCTACTCCTAGCTCTTTGTCAATTCATGAAATATAGCTAAGTTCATACTCTGTTTTTATGTTTTTGTTCTTCTCTATTTATTGCTCTGTTTCTTGTTGATGGTGGGATGATATCATTAATGGCCAAGTTGTTGGGACTGGAGGAGTGAGGTTGTGGAGGGAGATGAAATCAATAGAAGATTTTTGTGATTGTATCTGTGCTCCAATCCATTGGTTCAAAATGTTGGCCACGGAACTGCATTGGAGATTTGGTATATGGGATCACTTTGCCATCTGAGTTGAATAAGCTATACAATGACAATAAATATGCATTGGTGTTATTAAATTTTTTGTGGAGATATTGGTTGAATGATAAGTGAAGGCTCGGGTTGTGTTTTGAGGGAAGTAGATCCTGCATTCCATTAAGAACCGCTTGTGCAACGAGAGTTCTAGATGGTTTTGTAAGCAATTGCCGAATTAAATCATTTGATGGGTTGGATAGCAGTTCAGAGTTGGAGAAAAATAAGAGTGAAGTTGAGAAAGAAAAGAAAATGATGGAACATTATGATAAATGGGAATTTTAGAAATGGGTGCATCAAGGAGGCATTAACAGTTTTGATTATATGATGGGTAAAGGGATTTGAGCTGGATTGTGCAACTGAGGCTTCAATGTTACTAGTTTACAGTTACTCGAAGGAGTTGGAGGTAGGAAGAAGAGTTCATGCATTACTGGAAATGGTGAATATTCTGCTATGGAAACTTGTGTTACACAGCCACAAGAAAATGGTGCTTGCTGTAAAAGTCAAGGTGGGACCCTAACACTACCAATTTTCCCCACCCGCTTCCCAGTTGCTCCATCTCTCATCTCCCCATCCTTCATACCCACCGATTTTTATTTGATAAACTTATTATTTACCAAATTAAAACACTTAGCTTTCTTTTTTATTTTTTTTTCATTTAAAAATAAATAAAATAAGTAACATTCAAAATATCTCAAAGCAATTTTCAAAATATCTTTTTTCATTTAGTTCAGTGTTATCATTGAGTGGGAACATATCGATTGACATGTGTGGATAAAATGTGGGTCCATAATATGGTTTATAGAAAATATTAAAAGAGGCAATTAAAGAAAAACAAAGAAAATACTCTAAACAACCAGAGTACTTGAAATTAACCTCAACTTACCTCAGTTAAAAAAAAAATCTAAACGAGAACATTGTAAAAACCACAAATCTTATTATTAGCAAAACTCAAACTCATCTACATTCCATTAGTGTTTTCACTACTTTTAATGTCCACACACTTCAAACTACCTCACTTTTACTATAGGATGTTTGTTTATAGTGAGAAAAAAATCTGAAATAATAATAATAATAATAAAGAACATATATAAAAAGAAGGGAAACATTTACATGAAAAAGTTTAGTTGTCAATTATTGTTAATGACAATACACGTAAAATGAACATTTTAAGAAATAATTATATGATTTATTAAAAAGAACATATATTTTAAATTATTTTTAAAAGAAGAAAGATAATACTCATTTTAAAAAATTAAGGTTTGTTATTTCACATATTTTCATATCAATAAGTACTCAAACCCCACTTTTCCCAAAATAAAATGAGTGAAAAACTTTAGAGGAGGATATAAAAATAAAAAAGAAACTCAAATTTAATTAAAATTAATTAAATTTTCATATATTTTTAAATTATTTAATCTTATAATAGACAAAGAAAATGAGTAAAAATATTTAAATTATGGAAAGAATTTATTAATTTTAAATCTCTTTTTTTTTTTATTATTCCCCACTTTTTTTTTTCTTCTAGTTTTTTTCTCCGTGTAATTCTTCCTCAAGCTTTCCCGTCCAGTTTTTTTCGTTTTCCTTTTCTCAAACATTCATCACTATGAAACATATTATTGTAGACGCAGTCAAAGCAAGAACTGACGACCTCTTAAAATATGACGCGTCTTTGGCGACGATTTGAAAAGTCTTTGGCAAAGGACCAAGTACGGGTTTGGAAAACTAGTGCAAAGGATATGTTTAATTAGAAGAGAATGGGCAGGACTCTGTACTCAACCATGGGTGGTTGCAACACTCATATGGAATCTCACAAACTTCTCTCCTTTCATCTCTGCTTCTTGATTTCCATTTTCTTCTTGCCCTGTGCGACTTCAATTCCAATGTCCTTCAACATCACCAGCTTTCCTCAAAATGCAGATCTGCTACGCTTAGAAGGAGACGCTCGGTATTCTTCGGGTGCCATCGAACTGACTACCAACGCGCGGGACAAAACATCTGCCAGAAGTTGGGGTCGAGCCATATATAAGGAACAGTTGTATCTATGGGATAAGACCTCCGGAAATCTAACTGATTTTTCTACCAATTTCTCCTTTGTCATTAATTCTCTTCAGGACAATAGTTATGGGGATGGGCTTACCTTCTTCCTTAACGGTACCCAGCTGCCTTCAGATGTGTCCGGAAGTGGCCTTGGTCTGGTGAATTCAAGCGCAACTCTGGCGACAAACTCAACCACAAACTCAACCACAATTCGTTTTGTTGCAGTGGAGTTTGATACATATCCAAACTCAGCCACTTTAGGGGATCCGGGAAAAGATCATGTTGGTATCAATATTAATTCCATGATATCTGTTAAGACCATGAATTGGTCGAACAATATTACCAATGGAAAGGTAAATCATGTTTCCATCAGTTATGATTCTAATTCGCAAAATCTGAGTGTAGTGGTAATTACTGATTCCACGGCCAATACAAGTACCCTGCCGCAAAGCCTGTCTTACAAAGTTGATCTGAGGATCCTACCAGAATTTGTTGATATTGGCTTCTCAGCCTCAACAGGAGATTCCATCCAGCTAAATAAAATCTCCTCATGGAGTTTTAGTTCAACTTTGGAACTTCCCAGTTCTGTAGAACCTCCCAGTTCTGTAGAACCCGGAAAGGGAAAGAAGACAGGACTTGTGGTGGGATTGAGTGTTTGTGCATTTGTTGTGGTGGGTGGGTTGGCATTGGTTTGGTTTTACTTGAGGAAGAAGAGGAATACTGGGGGATATCAAGAAGACGGTGGTGACAGTGATCAAGACATGGACGAAGATTTTGAGAAGGGTACTGGACCGAGGAAGTTTTCCTTTAATGAATTGGCTCTTGCGACCAGTAACTTTTCAGAGGGAGAGAAGCTTGGAGAGGGAGGGTTTGGTGGGGTCTATAGAGGTTTCTTGCGAGAACTGAACTCTTATGTTGCAGTTAAGAGGGTAACAAGGAACTCCCAACAGGGGATGAAGGAGTACGCATCTGAAGTGAAGATCTTCTGTCGATTGAGGCACCGGAACTTGGTGCAGCTCATGGGCTGGTGCCATAAAAAAGGAGAGCTTCTATTGGTTTACGAGTTGTTGCCAAATGGAAGCTTGAGCACCTGTCTTTTTGAAGAAAAAACCTTGTTAACATGGGCTATGAGGTATAGAATTGCTCTAGGCTTGGCCTCTTCTCTTCTGTACCTACATGAAGAATGGGAGCAGTGTGTGGTACACAGGGACATCAAGTCCAGTAATGTGATGCTGGACTCAGATTTTAATGCTAAGCTTGGAGATTTTGGGCTAGCCAGGCTTGTTGATCATGGTAAAGGGTCACAAACCACTGTTTTAGCAGGGACCATGGGCTACATGGCTCCTGAATGTTTCACGACAGGCAAGGCAAGTAAGGAATCTGACGTCTACAGTTTTGGAATTGTTGCATTGGAAATTTGCTGTGGTAGAAGAGCCGTGGAAACAAAGGCCGAAGAAAATCAGATCAGATTGGTGGAGTGGGTTTGGGACCTCTATGGCGTAGGAAAACTTCTTGAAGCAGCTGATCCAAGACTCTCTGCAGATTATGATGAGCAACAAATGGAACGATTGATGATTGTTGGTCTTTGGTGTGCTCACCCGGATTGCAATGCTCGTCCTTCAATGAGGCAAGCAATGAGTGTCCTTAATTCTGAAGCTTTATTGCCTCTTCTTCCTATAAAAATGCCTGTGCCAATGTTTTATGCTCCTCCAGCGCTGCAAACATCCTATAGCAACCACACCCAGTTTTCAAACTCCACGGACTCATCAAAGTTCTCGGAATCTTCTTCAACCTTGACTCAATCCGCATCCCTATTGCACACACGCTAATTCAATTGGAAATAGCCCTATGCTTCAGGGTTTGTTATGTATTTTGAATTTGTTTAATTCCATTGTTCTTCATGAGAATCAACATATATATATGTTCTGGTCGACCACTCTTTTTCAGTTAATAAACAATAATCAATGATAATCATTTAGTAAATTTGGACTTGATCATCATCTAAATCTATATCAGTATACAAGTTATACTTATCCCTTTTATGTAAAGAAAAAATAAAAAAGAAAAGAAGAGAAAAACACCCGTTTGGACTCCTTTGGGGATATGAAAGCTAGCCTATATCAGTGTTTGAGCATGGTTGCCAATGCAAGGATGTTTACCTTATCTGTATTTAATGAAACTGAGAAGACTTCAGCATGATTGCATAAGACTTTTCCAAAAACTTTAAATGGGTTTGGTAGGAGATAGGTAGGAACAAAGCTAAATGCATATATAGACTTTTCCAAAGGCTATATCATATATAGACTTTTCCAAAGACTATATCATATTGAATCATAGAGATATCAAGTGTGAACAGAACAACTATCTAGCTTTTGTTGTATATGTTAAGTTTCATATTGAATCTTCTTTTGATAGTGATTTTCATAAAGATGTTTGTGTATTTGATAATATTACCCTAAAATATCAAAAGCTCTTGTATGAATGCATAAAATTGTAAATGATAAATATGTTGAAATATTTGTGTTGCTTGAATCATTCGAAATGTTGGCTTCCTTTTATCATGCTTTTGTGGTGTCCATAAATCTATTTGTGGCACTCCTTTGTGGTTGCATTGTGATTGGTCATCTTCTTGAGGAGAACCAGTGGGTGAATGAGTCAATCACTGCCCTTGTGATTGTGAGCCTTTGATCTTATTTTCCACTGTGTGCTAGAAAACTCTGGTCAAGAGAAGAATATAAAATAATGCTTATTTTTTATTTAAGGATAACAAAGAAATCACCTCAACACTACAAGGAAAAAGGTATATGGTGACATTTATAACGAGTCACCATAAACATAGGGTGTCACTACAACATAGCGTCACCTTCTCCACTGACACCATAGAGGGTACCAATTGGTGACGTATTTGGAAGTGACACCAAAGTAGATAAATGGTGACTCATTCGGAAGTGACACCATATATTT
Organism: Vitis amurensis; assembly: GCA_037355405.1. Lineage (NCBI taxonomy): Eukaryota > Viridiplantae > Streptophyta > Magnoliopsida > Vitales > Vitaceae > Vitis > Vitis amurensis. Next base: position 12,886,456 of record CM074678.1, read on the forward strand.
CTAGTGATGATAGGGTGTCACATTAAATACATCATCTTTGAGTTATGATGTCACATTAAATGCATCACCTTTAAGTTATGGTATCACATCATTATAAATTATTGTGGAAGATATGATTGGTTTTAGTTGTTGATTTTTGTAATGCTTATGAATTAATAAGATTAACCTATTTATATTTTGTCCATAAATATAACAATCATATTATATTTAACTCATTTTTCTGTAATGTTTCTGGAATAACTCATAATACATTGATCATCTAATAATATTTGTATATCAAATGTTCACAAAAGGATAGTACGTCCAACATATCAAACCCATCAAAACTCACTACAAGAAAAATGGGAAACAATGACGTTTTTTAAGCGTCAAGAAAGGTAACCAGATGACGCTTCTCTAAAGCGTCCTCTTCGCCTCTGTCATTGTATGTCTTAGGCAACAATGACACTTTCAGGAAGCGCCATCTTTAATAAAATAAAGGTTTTGTTTTTGGTTGAAAGATGACTTTCCAAAACTCTAAATCCAATCTTCACCGTTCAACTTTAAGATTAATGACTTATGAACATCTCCTCCAAATTTCAGCTCAATCAGACCATGAAAAAAGCGGCATCGGACCTTTGATGAAATCTAGGCATGATGTAAAAAACCATTGTTTTTCTCTCTTCTCCTCTTTCTCTCTAATGACTGTCCGAAACTCCAAATCCGATCTCCACCGTTCATATTGAAGATACATGAGCCACGAACCTCTCCTTCAAATTTCAACTCGATCGGACCACGGACGAAGCGGGATCGGACATTTGATGAAATCTGGGCATGATGAGAAAAACCTACGTTTTTCTCTCTTCTCCTCTTTCTCTCTAATGACTGTCCGAAACTCCAAATCCGATCTCCACCGTTCATATTGAAGATACATGAGCCACGAACCTCTCCTTCAAATTTCAACTCGATCGGACCACGGACGAAGCGGGATCGGACATTTGATGAAATCTGGGCATGATGAGAAAAACCTACGTTTTTCTCTCTTCTCCTCTTTCTTTCTAATGACTTTCCGAAACTCCAAATCTGATCTTCACCGTTCAGATTGAAGATAAATGAGTCACGAAACTCTCCTCCAAATTTCAGCTCGATCGGACCACGGACGAAGTGGGATCAGACCTTTGATGAAATCTGGGCATGATGAGAAAAACTTGCATTTTTCTCTCTTCTCTTCTTTCTCACTAAAAACGGTGGCTCTCTCCCTTCTTTCTTGTCTTCCAAAAGTTAGGGTTTTCAATGGAGACTTTATAACAAATTCTAAAATACCATACATGTCCTTTTTCAATAAATTAAAATAGTATTCTTTATTTCACCTTCCAATAATAATTTTTATATATTGAACTCATAATGAATTTATATTGTTTAATTATTTGATATTTTAGGTTGATGTTGGTTTAATTTGAATATTGATATTTTAAAAAAAAACTAATTTAATAGAATGAGCTTAATTCCCATAAATATTAGAAAGTTTTTATAAATATTCTTATTGCATTTAGTTTTATTGTGAGTCTAATCATCATTAAATTAATTTAAATATTAGTTTATTTCATTTTAGTTAAGTGAAGAATGTCGGTTGTGAGCGTGTTGACTATGGGTGAGAGAAAAGGTTGAAGAAGATCACAATTTTATATATAGGATTTATATATTGAGATTTTTTGGATTGTGGGTGAGATATGGATCGAAACAATGGGATTTTTATATAGTATCCATCATTATTAATTCTAAAAATTGGTTATAATACTTAAAAAAATTATTTTATATGATGTCACTTCCCAAAAAATGACACTATAAATATAAAATTAATATCATTTAACTACCTCAATTGAAGATTTTTTTATATGATGTGTCACCTTTATTAATTATAAATCCTATGGTGTCATTATTTTAAAAGTGACACCGTAAATAGTGACACCATAAACTATTTTTGTAGTAGTGCAATCAAGCCTTTGCTATTGTGAGTTTTTATTCTTTTTCTGTTGCTTGGTTGATTGAAAGAGTGAGGAAAATAAATGAAGGAAATTTGAATTTCATGTTCTATTTTCTTTTGGTTCTTGATAAATGAAGGACTCTCCTCAACTGATTTGTTAAGCTTAGGCGAGTGGAGATTGTTGTTTCCACAAGTCTTGAGCAATGAAAATTTATTTTGGATTCAAAATATTAAATTATTTTCATTTCCTACCTCTTCTAGCAACCAAAAGTTGATGTTATGTTGTTGCATTGTGAAAAAGTTAAAATTTTTGTGTGAGTAAAATATTTCCTCTTAGTCTTATGGCAAAAGATTATAGTTGTTTTTATATGGATTGATGGCAGGGTGTGTGTACTAGAGTTGTTATTTTGCTGACAAGGGGAGGAAGAAGCTCACACTTGTGGCATGGTCTTCGAACTCTCTCCCTTTCACACCATTCCCTTATCTTCTTTACTGTGTTTGGATGTTGTTTGTTGAGTTATTGAAAAGAGCCTACCGAACCACATTTGTTTGTTAGAAGAGATTGACCATCTTTACATAATGGATAGAGATCACATAAACAGTAATAGCATCATCACCATTTTCCTGTTTTGATACCCTCTCTCTTATGGTCTAGGTCCCTTGATTTTGATTTCCACCTTTTGATTTTGGGAACTTGGTGGGTAAGTGCCAAGCTCTTAGGATAGTGCAAAACCAAACCCGAGAATAACTACAAGTTGCTTAGAGATAAATTCATCAGGAAACTGAGGAGAAGGTTGGCTATGAGACTGCTTTTGGGATTTGACTTCGTAATTTTGTGATGATGCAAGCTATTTTGATATGGGTCATATTCTTGTTTATGGGTGGTTGCCCTGCTATAGTTTCATTGGTCTTATCATGCTTGAGTGTCATTCTATCCTTATGTGGATGTTCTTTTTAAAATCTTTCGATCTCTGTTCTTCTTCACCTGTGCTCTATATTGCACTTGGTTGGTAGTTGAATTATTTGTTGAACTTGCTTTTCTTAGTGAATGGACTGGTCAACATTTGGGGTTACCTCATTCTTCATTCATACCCATTACATGCATCTTCCAAGAGAACGTAGAACCCAAGCTTGAGAAATCCTGAAGATGATGGCTAATCACATCCAAATGTGGGGTATATTGGTGATGTTTATCATAATGGCCTAGGTACATTGCGTCTTAACCCCAGGTTCATCCACATAGTACTACCCTCCAAGCATAGAATTCTTACTGAGTGATACGTAATGATAGACTCTCTTGTTTGCATGGCCATGCACGATTATCTTTCTTCATTTTTTTCATCTCAATCACTAGCCTAAACTTCATAGCCACGGTCTCTGAGCAATACCTTCATTGGAAAGAGAATAGGAACAACACCCTAGTTCCAATCTAAAACTAGAGATTTTGTTATGCATAGCATGCCCCCACCGAGGAGTACGAAAAGCCTAAGTTATCAGTGTGGATTGTCGGTGAATCAAAATTTTATGAGCTCATTGATGTGGAGTTCATGTATGTTGTGAAATGAACAAAAATGGTGCATTTATGTAGATCGTTAACACTTTCGGATGTTTATGAGGAAATTAAATTAATGGGATTGCACCCCATAACATTAGCAATTTGATGTCTCTTGTTGCTCTAAGCTCTTTGTGAAAGTCCCATGCATAAAAATGTCAACAATTTGCATATGGGCAGACATGCTATCATCTTTCATGCAATCAACAATGCTCCAAGGGACAAAACGCATTTGGAATTCAATTTCAACACATAACTCAAAAAGAATTCATAGCTCTACTACTGCTATGAATGGACTCCATTAACAACTGCATAAAGGATCGAAAATAGGGTGGGTTGCGTCCTTTTTGAAGCCACATTGTAGCATGCAACATGCATAATATAGAAATAGCCAGGCTCCATAAACGGTCTTACCTATAGGCTGTCATCGAGAGAAAGCACTCACCATTCACTCATTCTCAAGGGCAGTCACACCATTCTTCTCTTTCTTTGTTTTGTTAAATGATTCTAGTTTCCTTCAAATTTCATAGAGCTTTTAGATTCATCAAAATTCGGATTTCAAGAAACCTTTTGCTGTCATTTTCCACATGGCATGCATTCTCACTATTTTATTTGATTTTCCACTATTTTCTTGTTTTTATTGATTTTCAATAAGCATGAACAAACTTCATGGTGCCAAATAATGGAATTCATTGAACCAACTCATGCAAAAGTAATTTGGGACTTGTGTGGACCCACATTTTTCACGTGTGCCCCCACTCGATCGACGAGACTCGCTTTTTTTTATTTGTGAAAAATTAATTTTTGAAAAAAAAAAGTTCGAGTCGCCACTTATTTTATTTTTATTTTAAAGGGAAAATAAAACAAGAAATAAAACCCTAAAAAATGACTCCATAATTTTTGGAAAAGTGTGTCTTTGAAAAACCCGAGTCTAAGTCCGGGGATCAGGTTACTTATTAGGAAGGTACCTTTAAAAGGGAGCACCCCTCTAAGCCCTATAAAAGTCTCTACTAACTAAGTTAAGGGGAATGTGGCAATTAATTAGTTAATTATGGATACCTAAGTAGGCTAGGTGATTTCAAAAAAATTGCATGCTAAACAAGATCAAATCACAATAAAGGAGAGTTAGGGTGCGTACCCGGACCACTTCTCAAGTGCTATCACAAAACATCAAAGTTAGTATAGAAGTATAGCACACAACATGTATTTAATCATAGCGAATCAGGCATACATCTAAGCACCTAAGAATCACATCAAGCATAAATGAAATTCACAACAACATGCATATTCATAAAAAATTTCGAAAAGTAAGTGATAGAGAGCGCACCTGGATAGCATAGATAATTTGTAACGTGCTTCCTCAAGTTGTAAGGGGTTAGATAATAAACAATAAAATATAGAAATCCTAGCATGCTCGTTATCTAATTAGTATAGCAAAAGTGATCAAAGTATACAGAATCATCAATTATCACATATATCTTGTATATAATTTTCTAAAAAAAATAGATAGACATGATTTCAACAAGTGTCAAATGTGGCAACAAAAATAAATTTGAAAAGATTTTCTTATGTAGGGATTTCACCAATTCCCCAAATTAATATACACGAATTTAGCCTAGAATTATCCCATTTATTTGGGACCACAAGCTTTGATTCGTGTTTTTGTTCAAAACCAAACTTTTTGTTGAAAACCGAGAAGGATGCAAACCGAACAAGATATGGTTGCATATTATTTTTATTTTTATTTTTTAAAAAAAAGAGATTTTAATCCTGAGGCCTCTAAATGAGTTTTTGAAATAGATTTTTAAAATGTTTTTTGAGAAAAGTATTTCATTTTAAAATAAAAGGAATTAATTTGGAAAAAATAAAATATAAGAAATAAAATACCAAACAAAAAAAAAAAAAAAATGAAACCTCAAAGTAAATTTTTTTTAGTAATTAACAAAAATGATAAAAGTGATGGTTGAGGCCAATCTTCATGATTTTCCAATGGCCTTCAAAAAAACGATTTTACCAACAATTACTAAAGCAACAAACTAATGGTTTCCTAATCAAACGAACTAACACAAATATTATCCAAGACTAACATCTAGATTTCAAGAAACACATGAATTAAAATAAAAATAACCAACCAAAGATTAAAGTCAACAAGCTTAGCATATAAAGATAATAACAAGGAATCAATTAAGGTAAATTAACATTCTAGCAAAGTATGATAAATCAAAAACCAAAGTTTAGCAAACTTGAAAATATTGACTAAAAGAGTAACATGTAATTAACTAAAATTCCAAAAAACTCATACTAAATATTGACGAATCAAAGCTGAAATTTCCATACTTAGAACGTGAGTATAATATCATGTGACTGACTAAATTAATTAACTAAAATTATGATCAACTACAAAATTGGATATAAATGGATTACAATAAAAAATGGCGAATTCAGAAACATACGAACACATTCAATACTAAAAATAATTGATACTAGATTAAATTAAAAACATTAACATCATCTAATAAGATTGGCTAAACTATCAAAATGAAATTGCAAATATTTTTAAACAAAAAAATAAATTAACAAGTAAAATTAAAATAAAATCGAAATTAAATATATGGAATTTGTCTAAGAGAGTTAATCAAACAATTAAAATTATGAACGCATTCAAATTATAAAATAAATAAAAATCAAACTAAATTGAAATTAAATTCTATTTAATAAGATTATTGGAATTAAAAACGCAAACTTTATTCAAGATGATTATTTAAACTAAAGAACTAAGATCAATGAATGTATTTAGGCTAAAAACAAATTAATATCAAACTAATTGGAAATAAAAACAAAAACTTTATTCAATATGATTATTTAAACTAAAGAATTAAGATCAACAAAATGCATTTAAATTAAAAACAAATTAAAATCAAACTAATTGGGATTAAAAACACAAACTTTATTAACGTGATTATTTAAACTTAAGAATTAAGATCAACTAATGCATTTAAACTAAAAACGAATTGAAATCAAACTAATTGAGATTAAAAACACAAACTTTACTTAACGTGATTATTTAAAGTAAAAAATTAAAATCAACAAAATATATTTAAACTAAAAATAAATTAAAATCAAACTAATTGGGATTAAAATTATAAACTTCATTCGATATGATTATTTAAACTTAAGAATTAAGATCAACAAAATGTATTTAAACTAAAAACAAATTGAAATCAAACTAATTGAGATTAAAAACACAAACTTTATTTAACGTGATTATTTAAAGTAAAGAATTAAGATCAACAAAATACATTTAAACTAAAAAACGAATTGAAATCAAATTAATTGGGATTAAAAATACAAACTTTATTTATCGTGATTATTTAAAACAAAGAATTAAGATCAACTAATACATTTAAATTAAAAACGAATTGAAATCAAACTAATTAAGATTAAAAATACAAACTTTATTTAACGTGATTATTTAAAGTAAATAATTAAGATCAACAAAATACATTTAAACTAAAAAACAAGTTAAAGTCAAATTAATTGGGGTTAAAAATACAAACTTTATTCGATATGATTATTTAAACTTAAAAATTAAGATCAACAAAATGTATTTAAACTAAAAACGAATTGAAATCAAACTAATTGAGATTAAAAACACAAACTTTATTTAACGTGATTATTTAAAGTCAAGAATTAAGATCAACAAAATGCATTTAAACTAAAAAACGAATTGAAATCAAACTAATTGGGATTAAAAATACAAACTTTATTTAACGTGATTATTTAAAACAAAGAATTAAGATCAACTAATGCATTTAAATTTAAAACTAATTGAAATCAAACTAATTGGGATTAAAAATACAAACTTTATTTAACGTGATTATTTAAAGTAAAGAATTAAGATCAACAAAATACATTTAAACTAAAAAACAAGTTAAAATCAAACTAATTAGGATTAAAAATACAAACTTTATTCAATATGACTATTTAAACTTAAGAATTAAAATCATTAACAAACTTAAACTAAAAGATAGATTGGAATTAAACTAATTGGGGATTTAAAAAGAAAATAATATAAACTTTAACACAAAGAATTAATCAAAAACTAAAATTTCCAAAAACAAATCTAGGCTAAATAAAAGTACTATATAGAAAACTAACCTTTGAAGTGAAAGAGAAAATCCTCTCTTGATGATTAAATGGCAGCCTGATCTACGTCCGAAGTCCCCCCCTTTTTTTTTTCCAAAATTCCATGTGCTCTCTTTTTTTTTAAAAAAATCTGCTTTATGCTTGAATCTCTCAAAAAAACCCCTTCTAAAAAAATTCCCATTGTTCTCTCTGTCCCCCTGAAAATAAAAATCTCTAACTCTCTTCTTCTTTTTTCTTATGATGGCAATCTACTCCTTATATGGCTGTTAGAGATTCCCCATTTTTTTCCTTCTTTTTCTAATCTTCCAATTAAAAAACAATCCTCCCAATTTCAAACTCCCTCTCCAAAACCTTCCAAGGAGAGTCCCACTTTCCTTAAACTTCAATGGTAAGTTTCCTTGCAAAAGCATAATTTTTTTTTTTAAATTAAATAATTGAATGAATAAATAAATGAGTAGATAAATTAGAAAACGGTAAAACAATAATAAATAAATAAGTTAATTAAAAAAACTAAGAAAAATAATATAAAAAGGAATATAACAAATAAAAATAAACAAGTGATTGATAATAATAAAAATAAAAATAAACAAATAAATAAAAATTGAGCCCCACAAGCCATGCAATCATGCAAGTCATACAAGTCACGCTCAAAATGTCTTAATGGGCCAAGTGTGCCTAAATGGGCCTAAGGTGAGATTAGGTGGGCTTAACTAAATGGGCCAAGGGTGCCTAAGTGGGCCTAAGGTGCCTAAGTGGACCTAGGGTGTCTAAGTGGGCCTAGGGTGCCTAAATGGGCCTAGGGTGCCTAAATGGGACAAGAGTGCCTAAATGAGCCTAGGGTGCCTAAATGGGCCTAAGGTGTCTAAGTGGACCTAGGGTGCCTAAATGGGCCTAGGGTGCCTAAATGAGCCTAGGGTACCTAAATGGGCCTAAGGTGCCTAAATGAGCTTAGGGTGCCTAAATGGGCCTAGGGTGCCTAAATGGGCCTAGGGTGCCTAAATGAGCCTAGGGTGCCTAAATGGGCCTAAGGTGCCTAAGTGGGCCTAGGGTGCCTAAATGGGCCAAGGGTGCCTAAATGGACCTAGGGTGCCTAAATGGGTCTAGAGTGCCTAAGTGGACCTAGGGTGCCTAAATGGGCCTAGGGTGCCTAAGTGGACCTAGGGTGCCTAAATGGGCCTAGGGTGCCTAAATGGACCTAAGGTGTCTAAGTGGACCTAGGGTGCCTGAAAGGGCTTAGGGTGCCTAAGTGGGCCTAAGTTGACTACCCTAAAAGCTATTCTAAAAATGAATGAAAAGCCTAAGTCTAAAATAGGGCTGCCAAAGGTCACAATAAGGGGTTAGATAATCCCTCAACCAAAGCCTCCGAGGTGGCTCAAAAAAAGTAAGTAGTATGAGTAACAATGGGCCACCAAGGAACTACTGTGGAGCACTGAAAAAAAATTTAAAGACATGTGCTAAAGGGACAAAATTGAGGGTCTACAACTTGATGGAACCCCTACACAAGAAAATTTTTCAAAATCTTTCCTTACTGCCAGTTTTCATTCAGCCATTGACCCTTTAGTTTTAAAATTCATTTTAGCAACTTTAGAATATTTTTTAAAAAAATTCTAAAACCTTCATGATTTTCTTTACTTCTTGAACTCAATTCTAGTATGTTATTTAAGTCGAAAATATTTCCTTAAGGTTGAGTTATGATCATCTCTTTCAACATTCTCTATTTAGGCGAACTTCTGCACACTCTAGTGATCTTTGCAAAATTAAATTGTTTTCTAATCTTTTTAATTTAAATGAATATTTTTCCACATTTTTTGACTTCTTGAAATTGAATTTTGACACATAATATAAATTGTTTTCTGCATACTCTACACGTGGGTGCATCTGTGGACCTTCAAAGCTGCCATGGTCGCAGTTAGGTTCAATTACCCTTTCCATAGTCTCCTTCTGGTGTGAACAAGGATGGATATCAAATTAAGTATATTTCAGTTATGTTTCTATGCACTTTTTAGTTGGTTCCTATAGAGTCACCTTCATACTATACCTCATCCAGTGTTTCCATTTTTGTAGGAGAGTTATTGTTTCCAATCTAGGTTTGCCTTCGTGGATTAGAGTTGAAGGTAGTTGAACAAATTATCAGACCAGTCAGACCAAAGATTAGATCAGAGAGATATGGACTCACAAATAGTTACCGTTGGCCAGTTTGCTACAACTATGGCTTAGATCTAGGAGGCTATAGCTAACCTTGGTTAGAGGATAGATGGGTAGTAGGCCCAACAGGTCTCAATTCAAGAGGGTGCCTTGTCTGACCTTACAGTACCACCACCCCTTCCACCCAGTCAGTCGGCCCCGCAACCTATACCATTTACTTTCCATAGTCAGACCAAGGTTGCCATGCCTCTTGTCACTTTGCCTGCCCCGAACTTAGAGGACCCATATGTACGTATGGATAGACTTGAGTAGAGGATGAGGTAGATGAGGACTTCAGATGGAGCTATTACTTGGGAGGATTTTGATGGAGCACTAGTGGCCAGTTTACTAACCAAGTTTAGGATGCCTGAGATTGAGAGATACGAAGGCATAGGTTGTCCTCGCATCCATTTGAGGCTTTATAGTACGGTTATGAGGGCTCATGGATTGGATGAGGCCTAGATGGTTATGTTTTTCCCCATGTCCCTGAGTGGTGTGGCATAACGTTTGTTTGCTTCATTGGATGTATCATGCCACCGGACTTAGGATGATCTGGCCTAGGAGTTTTTGAGACAGCTTGCATTTAACATTGTCATTGATGTTTTGAGGAGAGAATTAGAGGCTTTGAGACAGAGGCCTCAAAGGAGAAGATTTCACATATTATTGATCATCCTTCAGAGAATGAGCAGATTAGTATGATAATGAGGAATTGGGATTTGGGAAATGAAGGCTTTTATGGTTGTTAAGGTGTTCATATTTCTAGGTTTGATGGTTATTCTTGGATTGTTCTTTTGCCTGTGTAATGCTTTGGTGGTGAAGCTGGAGAAGCTGAGATCTATTGTGAGGAAGCAAAGGATCAGTGGCCCGCCACTGTCTTTTTTACTGGGTAACATAAGGGAGATTAAGAAGTCACAGTCCGCTGTAGTAAAGGTATCGTCCACCGACACCTACAATTGTGTTACTGTTGCATTCCCCTTTTTTGAGTAGCGGAGAAACAAATATGGTACCATTTAAATTTCATCTTTCTTCATGATCATAGATAGTTAATTATAGATAGTAGATTTTAATTTTTGCTTTTCTATAAATTGACCAAATCCCAAAATGGTCATTTACTATGTTCACCAACTTTGAACTTTCTTGCTCAATTAAATAAATATGTGCAGTATTCATCCATGGAATTTAGTTGACCGAGATTTGTTAGGCTAATAGTCTAGTTGGCTAGTGAGATTTGATCTTAAATATACTACTATTTTTTTAATTTATAGGTGAAGTGTTCATGTTTTTAGTTGGTAACAAACAAATATTACATGTGAATCAACCCGATATTGTTAGAGAAATTACCACATGCACATCCTTGGACTTGGGAAAGCCCTCATACCAACAAAAAGAGCTATGTCGTTTGCTGGGCAAGGGAATTCTAACCTCAAATGGAGATGTTTGGGCTTATAATAGAAAAATCCTTGCTCCTTAACTGTACATAGAGAAGGTCAAGGTATGATTTACCATGTGATGATCTTTATGTTTCTTCTGAACTAATCAAGTTTTCTTATTGCATATATTACTTGTTTGAAGCCTAATATGTTAATGCATTTCCAACGCTTGTAGGGAATGATAAGCTGAATTACTGAGTCAGTAGAGACACTATTGAACTCATGGAGGAGTAAGGTCAAGGCAGAGGGTGGAATTGCAGACATATGAATCGACGAGCACATGAGAAGATTCTCAGGAGATGTGACCTCTAGAGCTTGTTTTGAGAGTAGTTACACAAAAGGGGAAGAGATTTTTTGGAGGCTTGGGGCTCTCCAAAAGGCCATGTCCAAGAAAAAATATTCAATTATTCTTGGGTACCAAGCTTTCTCCCATATAACTTCAAGACCAAGATCATATCAATTAGTTTCCAAAAAAACTTATCGATTTTATGATACTTCACAGATATATCCTTACCAAGAACTATAGGGATGCATGGGCACTTGAAAAGGATGTCCATAATTTGATTATAAAGATGGTGAGAGAAAAAAGTTGGCTGCCCATGAAAAAGACCTACTGCATATGGTCCTTGAGGGAGCTAAGAACAACAATCTAAGCCAAGAAAAAATAGACAACTTCATAGTTAGACAACTGCAAGAACATCTACTTAGCTAGCTATAAGACCACTACAGTGTTTGCTGGGTTGTGCCTCATACTCTTGGGTGCAAATCCAAATTGGTAATCTCGGGTTCGCAATGAAGTAGTTGAGATTTGTAAAGGCATACTCCAAATGTTGATATGACCCTCAAGATGAAACAAATACTACTAACTTAAACTTATTAGTTTATATGTCAAAGTGTTAGGTTGATGAGTCAACAATGTATATCAAATTATTGTGTGGTATTTGCAAAGTTTGATTCAGATTTGCAGTTGACGATGGTTATCCATGAATCACTGTAGCTCTACCCACCAGTACTAGTGGTGTTAAGGGAGACCTTAATAGACATGAAATTTGGAGGCATCCATGTTGGGGATGGGGGGGGGCTCTCTTCCACGTGTCCCTTTTCCAACCCGAGCACCTTGACTGTCTAGCATAAGCATGAAATACGTCTGAATCATTCCATCTGGATTACCATCATATCCATCTAATACCAAGCATAAGATGACCATTTTTTTTCCCTATAAGGCTAAACAGCAAAGGGAAGACGAATCTCCCAAACAGATAGGGCTATCCAGTCAAGCCTTCAAAGTCCACTAGCATGCGTGATCATTCATGCCAGACTTGTGAACAATTGATGGGACCTCCTCTAACCCTCAAGTCCATGTTAATTAATTGATGCACATAACCTCAAACCGTTAATAGGTTAAAGAGATAGGCAACTTCACAGTCTAAGATCATGATGCTATAGTTGATGACCCCTGCCAACCATCCAAGACTATGATGATTATCCAGCCGCCTGCAAGAAAATCATCATTACAAGAGAAAGCCAAAGTGCTTGGTCAACACTACAGTGACACTCTCTTCAGCACTATAAAAACCCCTCCAATAGGCACAAATGAGGGATGCGCACTCGTACACCTATCTTCTCTCTCATTAAGCAACTTGAGCTATTCTTATCTGACTTAAGCTTTGGAGGGGCGTGCTCAGACTACCCGTCCAAACATCCTTTATGCAGGATACGAGTTCATCCAGTCTCATTGTTGTTGGGTGGATTCTCTAAGAGACACGAAGAAAGGAGAAAGGTCGTCTAATCTCCATTGAACTAGACGAATCCAACTCCAATTGGCTCAAAACCAACATTTACGCCATCTGTGAGAATGACTAAGGATGTCAACACCCTCTAGAAGCTGATCATCAACTATGAATAGCGAAGGCTACTTTGGCTGGCATGAAAGCATAGAGAGATGCTAATGCTAAAATGACCGGCATATGCAATCTTTGATTTGCCAAACAAGGTAGCTCAAGAAAGAAAATGAAGAGTTGCATGCCTAAATGTCATCAACGGGCCCTTCTCAAAGTCGGCAACCTCGAAGCTAGCGCACAAACTCAAGACATACTGACGAGGTAGCTTTCCTTGGGAGCGCAGAGTTCCCCGCTGGTAGTCACACGTTGCGGTCTGAGAAGAAAATTTCACCAACCCGCTAGGTGCAGTTGGACAAAAGCTCTGACTCTACCCAGGAGTAAACAAAGAGGAGGCGTGACAGGAATTCACGTTTCTCTAACGCAATGCGAGCTCGAGTGGGACTTTAGACACCTGACATAGGGGGAAAACCATGTATAGTAGAAATCTTGAAGACCTGTCTGAGTCCCTTAGCTGCAGCAATCATGTCGGAATGGCCTTCCCATCCACCAAAATAGCAGCAAACTGAGACCCCAACGAATTAGGCTCCACCCAGCTCCATTAGTTGGTGGTTGGACGACATGCTCTCCACACTATTTGGCCCTCACATCATTAACTATGAACCTTCAAGGGGGTTTATAGTACCAAAATTCACGATATACGACGAAACAAGCGATCTATTCGATCATATCATGCACTACAGGCAACTTATGACCCTTGACATAGGGAATGATACATTGTTGTGCAAAGTCTTTCCAGCCAGGCTACATAGCCAAGCTCTCTCGTGATTCCACCACCGCTTCTTAAAGAGTTCCATGAACAATTTTTTAGACCTATCAAAGGCCTTTGTGGGACACTACCTATGTTCGGCTCACCATAAGTAGAACATCAAGATGCAAGAAAACAAATCCCTTAAAGACTTCATGAAATGGTTCAGGCAAGCTATGCTCTAGGTGGAGTCCTACAGCATGGACGCCATCCTATAGATCTTTAAGAGAAGCATCTATTCGAGCACGCCGTTCTTTGAGTCTCTCGCCAAAAAGCTGCCAACAATGATGAAAGACCTATTTAGACAAGAAAACAAGTACTCTATGCTTAAAGACAACGTCCGCGTGGCTACTCAACATATCCTAATCACAAATCGTTAGGCCAGGAACGACCATGTAGAAAGTTCTAAGCCCTTAAACCAATTGAGGCAAGCTAATAAGGGGTGGGATGGCCAGCAGCAGTCGAGTCAAGCTAGCCTAACCCCCCTCAGTATCTCATACGAAAAACTCCTCTTGATGATCCACGATCTGTTTGATTTCAGGTGGCCAGAGCCGATAAAGACAAATCCAGCTAAATGAGATCAAAATCGAAGGTGTGCCTATCACAAATATCCTGGGAACACCACAGAGCAATGCAAAAGTCTTCATTACTTAGTGGAAAGACTGATCAAGGCAGGACGCTTGAAATAATACGTCTGCATAGTTGGTGAGCAAAGAGAGACAATCGGAGATGTGATTGTCCAAGCCCCTCTAACTTCAATAGCTCCCAGAGTTGTTATCAACTACATTTGTGGAGGCCCTACTAACGAAAAATAAAACTCCAAACATAAAAAGCAAAGGTTGCTCCACGCACCCTCTGTAAGAAAACGGATCAGCTCAGTTCAACATGACTGGCCAGAATGAAGAATGCACCCTATTGATGGCACAATTACCTTCCTTCCGATAAATGCTAACTGGGTATTGCAACCACATGAAGACGCCTTGATCTTGATCCTAGGAATAAACGGGTTTGATGTAAGAAGAGTTCTAATTGATTTGGGTATCTCGGTTGACCTCTTACAAATGACAGTCTAAAGGCAAATGGGTTTCCCACCATTTGCCCTAGAGAATCCAAGGTAGGTACTATTTGGGTTCAATGGGCCACAACAACTTTTTTAGGCGATGTTGTGTTGCCCGTCCAGGGTGGCCCTATCACCCTAAATGTGCAATTCTTAGTGGTAGAGGATCTATTCCCTTTTAATGTGCATGGCTTCACAACATGAAGGTCATTCCCTCTACATTTCATCATATGATGAGCTACCTCATTGAGGATGGGCAAATCAACCTTCTTGGCAATCAATTGGCTGCGCGCCAGTGCTATCAAGTGGCACTAGAGTCTGGACACTCGGCTAGTAATGAGGCACACTAGAAATCATCAAATGCAAATGAGCAATAAAAATTATTGAACCCGACGGAGAAGAATCCACCTGTAGTCGGTCCACTCCAACCACTATGTCTTTCACATGGCATAGATCAAATTACCTATAATAGCTCTCTTCTTGCGCCGGATGAATTGGAATTGCTCAATAGCATGCTTCAGTAGAATAAAGATATCTTCGCTTGGACTTATTCTGACATGCCAGGAATCCATCCATCTATGGCCTCTCACCAGTTCAACATCATACCTTCCTCGCATCCTATCAGCCAAAAGATTCGACGCTTCCACTCGGATAAGCAAAGGATCATCTAAGTTGAGATTGATAAGCTGTTGGCAACTAGATTTATCAGGAAAGTCGAATATCCAGACTGGTTGGCAAATGTGGTGGTCATTCCAAATAAATGCGGGAAATAACAAGTTTGTGTCGATTACACCAACTTAAATGATGTTTGCTCGAATGATAGTTTTCCTTTACTTCGGATAGTTCAAATCATTGACGTCACTGCCAGACATAGAATGCTTTTCCTTCATATACGCTTTCTCTAGATACCACTAGATCCTCATGTTCCAACCAAACGTAGAAAAGACAACCTTCATGACACCACGCAGGCTGTACTGCTACAAAGTCATGTCGTTCGGGCTAAAGAATGTTGGTGCTACTTATCAGAGATTAATGACAAATATCTTCAAGCCTTTGATTGGTCGAACTATGGAAGCCTACATCGACGACATTGTGGTGAAATGCATAACTCAAGGTGAACATGCCCAACACCTAGAAGAGATATTCCACTTGATATGGGCATACAACATGAAGCTTAACTTGACTAAATGTACTTTTGGTGTTAGCGCGCGGGGAAGTTTCTAAGATTTATGGTAACCCAAAGAGGAATAGAAGTCAACCCGGATCAAATAAGGTCTTTCTTCCACATACTCAGGAAGGCAAGCATGACCAATTGGACAAACGAATCTAAGAAGGCATTTGAGAAAGTAAAATGTTATCTCACTAAGTCACCCATCCTGAGCAATCCTCAATCTGGTGAACAACTCTACATGTATTTGGTCATGTTTGACTATACAGCCAGTACTGTTCTATTTCGGCACATAGAAGTCAAAGAGCAAAGGCCCCGTTTACTACACGAGCAAAATAATGGTAAACATGGAGACTCGGTACTCCAAAATGGAATGGATGACCTTAGCCTTGAAATACACCGCCTAGAAACTTCGTCCGTACTTTCAAGCTCACTAAATGACTGTACTCCCAAATCAACCGCTTAAAAGCACCCTACATAAATCGGATCTCACTAAATGAATGTTGAAATGGGCAATTGAGTTGAGCGAGTACAAAATCAGGTACTAGTCAAGATTAGCATTGAAAGGACAAGTCATGGCTGACTTTATAGTCGAACTTCCCTAAAAATCATCGCATCCAGATGAGTCCCCTAAGGAGAAATGGTGGACACTCCATGTGCACAGAGTGTCTAGTTTAGGTTCCGGAGTAGGCTATCCATTTTAACTTTTCTTCCTTTAACAATGAAACTGAATACGAGGCTGTCTTAGCTGGGTTGGACCTTGCCCTTACTATGGCTACAACCAAGTTAGAAATATGCAGCGATTCTTAGCTAATTGTCGGGCAAATTCAGAAAGAGTATGAGGCAAAGGATGAATGCATGACTTGCTATCTCACCCTGGTAGAAGACCGCTTGAAAAAACTAGATGAATGGACGGTTATACGGGTGTGGGCTGAGAATTCTAAAGTGGACGCGTTGGCCAAAAAAGTTGCCATCCTCCTTATAAGAGAGACAGTAATGTTGTCTGTCTACATCCAATCCCAATCCTCAATCACCTTAAAGCCAGTGTGTAGTATTGTCGAGGCAGACCCCGGTTGGATGCACGACATTGTAAAATACCTTTAAAAGGGAGAACTACTAGAGGATGGGAAACATGCACACAAGGTCCGCGTACAGGTCGCTCGCTTCACCTTAATCAATGATAGTCTTTATAGACGATCTTTTGGAGGACCATACCTAAGATGCTTGAGCCATCTGGAAACTTAGTACGTCCTAGCTGAACTCTACAAAGGTGTGTGCGACAATCATTCAGGTGGACGAACCCTAACACATCACGCTCACAGACAAGGTTACTATTGGACCACCATGAAGCAAGATGCTAAAAATTATGTTAGGAAGTGTGACCAATGTCAAAGGTACACTCCTATACCCCATGTGCCTTCTGAAGTTCTCAATCTGATCATAAGCCCTTAGTCATTAACACAATGGGGAATGGACATAATTGGCCCCTTACCCTTGGTAGTAGTACAAAAGAAGTTTCTACTTTTGGCAACTGACTCTTTTAGCAAGTGGGTAAAGGCAGAAGTTTATGCAGCATCAAAGAAAAAGGCGTCTCCAAGTTCGTTTGGAAAAAACATCATATGTCGATTTGAGATCCCACAAGCAATTATAGTAGACAATGGGTTGTAATTTGACAATATCGCTTTTAGAACATTTTGCTCAGAGCTAAAAATTAAGAACTTATATTCCACGTCTCGCTATTCTTAAAGCAAGGGGCAAGTGGAGGCAACAAACAAGACCCTATTGATTGCATTGAAGAAGAGGCTAGAATGAGCCAATGGAAAGTGGGTAAACGAACTGCCCGGAGTTATGTTGGCGTATTGAACAATGTCTAGATGACCTACAGGAGCTACCCCCTTTGCCTTTGCCTATGGCATGGAAGCTATTATTCCAACTACGATAGGCATGCCCACCACCAAAATGGTTGTGCAAGGTCAAAGAAAAGACAATGAAGAGCTTCAAAGACACTTGGATTGGGCAGATGAGGTAAAAGGGAGTGCGACCATCTGGATGGCCTCCTATCACTAGATAGCTACTATTCATTACAACAAAAAGGCCCGACCACGTGTTTTTCAGATTGGAGCCTTAGTCCTCAAAAAAGTCTTCGAAAACATGACTAAAGTAGGAATTTGAAAGTTTTAGGCTAATTGGGAAGGGCCCTATGTGGCGTCTAAGGTTAGGGACTCAGGAGCATATCATCTCTAAACATTGGACAACATACCCTTCCTCCGTCCTTGGAATATATCCAACTTAAAGCAGTATTATCAATGAGACTTGCTTATGAAAATAAAATGCATGTATAAGGCAGATGAAAAGAGACAAGTATATTTGTATTAAAAAAATAAATGTTCATAGTTTCAACAACTTCCAGCTGAGCCATCTCCAACTAGAAAAAAGAAAGAAAAATTACACAAAAAGAAGTAAAGTCACGTCTGCCCATCAAAGGGGTCGACTCTGGCCGCATCTCCATCTCCCCGGGCAGGGCAGCCTACTACTTCGTCTTCAACATCAGAAGGATAATTGGGGGTGTCTTGGGTAATACCATGTTTCTTCATGCAACATCAGTAGTTGAAGAAGAACATCTCGTCTACCTATTTTTTATACTCACCCTTCAGCTCCTCTTTTTGAACGACGAACCCCACTCGAAGCTCTTGAATCTCCTGACTCAATTGCTCGTTCTCCTCATCGGCCTTCTTGTGTTTGGCCTCCATCGCTTTCTTCTCTTCCGCTAACCGGCGAGCCTCAACCTCAACCACTTCCTTTCCCTCTTCCCCCTTCCTCAGCAATCCGACCTCTTCATCGATAATTTGTCGAGTAACAACAAGCTTGCTCTCTACCGTTTCCATTTTAGCCTGGAGCTCTTCATTGTCGTCTATGTTGTGGGCAATATATGCCCTCATGGTCTCGACAACCTCTAATCGTTTGAAGAGCAGAGTGCGTTGTCGCATCAAATTCCGGACGTCGATTACTACCTAAGAAAGCAACAAAAAAAATGTGTAATCCTACATGGACAAGATAAAGGAGACGACGGGGTTTGAAGTGCCAAACAGAAGATGAGAAGGTGAGGTTGCTCTCTAAGTCCACCAAGACCCACTGGGTAGCCAAAAAGAGTACCTCTATGTTGTGCATAGGGGCCTCCCTCTCAATAAATGAGTGAATCTGCTTCATTAGTTTGACTATCTTCTCCCAAATGGGGACGCAAGATGCCTAGTGATGAGGAGGAATGGAAGCTACGTGCTCAACGAAGTCATCACTGAGTTGTGCCGAAAAAGAAGAGGGCCTTTTTGGCTCTGGATGAATCGTTGCCTTAGTTGGGAGATTGTTGCCTACTACTACAACCGAAGGAGTTGACACCGATGGAATGGCCAGATCAAGTTTCGGGTAGAGAATCTCTGGGCAGGGCCTCTTAGAAGGAGGGGGTTTGACCGTGATAAATTTAGACAAATGCTTGCGCTACCTCTTTTTCAATCCAGCTCTCAAGTTCTCAGCCATATCCTCATCTCTCTCCTCTTTGCAGACGATGGGAGGCACCACTCGCTCAACCCCTATGTCTGGCTTAGTGCTGGCGGTAGAGGAAAATGAAGATGCAGAGGAAGTTGAAGTAAAAGGAGAAGGAGATGTGGATGGCAGAGTCGACACCCTTTGAACAGGCTGAGTGACAGATCCCTTCTTCTTGGTAGGAGGATGAATGGTGGAATTGGAGACCGAACGATTGGTGGTCAGAATTTGCTTTAAGGTCCTGTCCTAACACTTTTTCTCCTTTTTCTCTAGGCGATCCTAGCGTGCCTTGAAATCCACTGCACGAGCAACCTCATAAAAAGGGAGGTCCTTCAGTACATAGTGCTTGTCAGACACCAAGGTCCGATGGGCCAAACAGGGGAGTATATGAAGGATGAACAATTGGGATTCCTTGACCACCGCTTGTAAATTCTTATCTATCAAAAGAACCTGGTAGTTTCACTCGGTTGAATATATCTCAAAGGGCTGGTTGAGACGATCAAAAGAGGCCTTTTCCACCCACTCCATGAGTTAACCCCTCTTGTTCTTACTTGCACACACATCAACAATAGGTTCACAACTAAAAAGAAATAGCTACAAAGGACGGATAGAGGTTATAGAAACGTATCCTACTTAGGATCTATAGCGAGCGTCATGGATAAAATTCTCTACTCAGCCCCTCATATAGACCACTCCAAGGGAACAAAGACTAGGACGTGCCCCTTCACCCCACCCTAGTTCGAATTTGCCATCTCGGTCACTAGCTGAAGTGATGGGGTGTGAGCGAATAGGCTAAACTTCTCATTCCGGTGCATCTTGACCGCGTTGACAAGAAGAACCTCCACTAAAGAGAGGTCCATCTGATAGAGCATGCCTAGGACATTACACCCCATCAACACTCAGTTAACATTTGGGTAAAGGAAGGTTGAGGGAATCTTGGTAAAATTGAGGAATTGTTTGAGAAAAGAAGGTAGAGGAAAGCAGAGCCTTGCGTTGAACTACTCCTTGGTAAATTAGGTAGCATTATGAGACAACTTCTCAGAGGTCATAGGCTCACCGTATACCAAGAAGATGGAGATGCCATTCGAGATACGAAAGCGATCCCAGAACTCCTGCTCTGACAGAAGATCGACTAGGTGCTCAAACATAGGGCGTCTAACTCCCACACCCTTTTGGCCACTTTTCTAGCCTCTACCACCCGTGTTGGTGGAGGCGATACCTCATCTCATTGACATACTAAGAAACTCTGGGTCATATAGGAACCTGAGTGGGACAACGCAGATTGTTAGAAGTCAATCACTCAACCCATCCTCCGTTAGGCGGTGCCTCAATTGTACAACAAGAAACCTAAGCAGACCTAAAACCTGAACATTGGGCGGGCTACCTAAAAAAACTTGTAGAGCAAGCCTTAGCCCCCAGGAGAAGTCCTCCCCATCATACCACCATAATGGTAACATGACCAAATGCCTGAATATACCACTTGAGGCACCAATAATAGAGAAACAAAAAAGGAAAAATATGAAAAACCTTAGGTCTAGAAAAGTGGTATGATGGGGAATGCGAGAGAAGGTAAGCTTACCAAAGTCAAGGAAGAATGCCTATTAGCAAATAAAACTCCACCTGAGGTAAGCCTGAGTACGACAATAAAAACAACATAGGACAAGCAACGATCGGAGTTGCATCAATGAGAATACAGAGACTGAGAAAAAAGAGAGCTCCAAAGCAGGAATACTCAAAAAGTAACCCAAAGGATATGGGGACCATCTATTTATAGGGGACCAAATCCCTATAGATCCCAAAAGATAGGCCGCCTAGAAACGCACCCTAAAGTGATACGTTGTCTGAAAAGTAGCCTCAATGAATACGACCCGTCATTAAGTCCCCAAGCGACATGTGTCCTAAAAGTGGCTGATGACTTGAAGAGTCATGCAACCCATTCCACCTCTACCCAAACATAAGTAGATAGGTTAAGGGGGCATTGTGGGAGGCTCCCCTCCACGTGTCCCTTTTCCAACCCGGGCACCTTAACTGTCTAGCACAAGCATGCAACACGTTTGGATCATTCCATTCGGATCACCATCATATCCGTTTGACACCAAGCATAAGAAGGCCCTTCTTTCCTTACAAAGCCAAACAACAAGACAATGAAAAATCTCCCAAACAGATAAGACTATCTAGTCAAGCCTTCAAGGTCCATTGGCACGTGTGATCATTCATGCTAGATGTGTGAACGGCTGATGGGACCTCCTCTAACCCTCAAGTCCATTTCAATTAATTGTTGCACATAACCCCAAACAGTCAACAAGTTGAAGAGACAGACAATTGCACAGTCTAAGATCATGATGCAACAGCTAATGACCCTTGCCAACCATCCAAGACTGTGATGATTGCCCAACCGCCTGTAAGACAATCATCATTACAAGAGAAAGCCAAAGTGCGTAGTCAGTACTACAGTGACACTCTCTTCAGCACTATAAAAACCCCTCCAAAAGGCACAAATAAGGGATGTGCACTCATACGCCTACCTTCTTTCTCATTAAGCAGTTTGAGCTATTCTTATATGACTTAAGCTTTGGAGGGGCGTGCTTAGACCACCCATCCGGACATCCTTTTGTACGAGATAGGAGTTCATCCAATCTCATTGTTTCTGGGCAAATTCTCTGAGAGGTATAAGAAAGGGAGAAAGGTCGTCTAATCTACATTGAGCTGGATGAATTTGACTCCAGTTGGCTTAGAACCAACACATGTGCCAAAGGGGGTGAAGGTATAGAGCTTGGTGGTGACACTGCACACAGACCTTGAAACTTGGGGACCTGACACACATAAGTTCAACCCTGATAGGTTCACAAATGGGATCACAAGCATCTGCCAGCTTCCACACTTGTACATGCCATTCGAGGTTGGTCCAAGGGTGTGCCTTGATCAGAACTTGGTCATGGTTGAGCTCAAGATACTGATAAGTCTGATATTGTCCAATTTCTCATTCTCCCTCTCTCCCAATTATAAACACTCAGTTGCATTTAGGCTGGTGATAGAGCCCGAGAATGGAGTCAATCTCTTGGTAAAGAGGTTGTGATGGAACCACATGGGGTTGAGATTTGAAAATAAATTAAACAATGGAGGAGATGTTCACACATATAATGTGTAATGTACTAGCATATTTAGTTTTAGAAGAGAAACTCTTTAATTTTTCCTTAAAAGTCCTATTCTTTTACCTTGATTTTATTTGTTTGTATCTTATTTATTTATATCCTTATTTAATAGCATAAATCTCGTCATGCATTTTCATCGATTTAGATTAGGACTCTAGTAAGTATCATTATGGTACCTTAACGATTTCCTTATCCAAGATAAATTTATAATGACTCAAATAATAAAAATTTATAATTAGATTAATCAACATTATTATTGAATAGATTAATTATGATCAAATTCATATTATATAAATTCACTTGAAAACAAATCTATTTATTAAATAAGGTTATTCAAGTCAACATAAATTTGATTTAAATATAATTATACTTAACCCATTGGTACACTACCCTCGACCCCTACCACTTCTAACTCGCAAGTGCTTCAATTTTTTTGAAACAAAACTTCCTTTTAAATGCTCTTTTGATTTCATACTCCTATGTTAACAATTTTTTTTTTTTTTTTAAATGGCTAATCACTTTTGAGAAAGTATGGAAGATTGTTGACATTATAGTGGAAATGACACCCCATAAAAAGGATAAAACCGGACATAATTATCATCCGGTTCCCCTAGATTCCACACATGAACTTGCATCCAAATCTGCTGCTTATCAAATTTGACTAAGTGGCATGGGGAAATTGTATATTAGTGGATGAGGCAATGGATGTGGAAAACCAAGAGAAATTAAGTAGAGGGCCACTCGCCCCTTCATATATATATAATTTTAGACGAGTGATTTGACTTATGTCAGTGATGTAGAAAAGTTTAGTAGGTAAGATATATAAATGGTCTTGAATTTAATAAGAGAGATGACTCTCGATAGAAGTGAATGGTGAAGAAACTCTTTGAACTTTTATGAGCATGGGCGCCATGCATCTTCAACAATTAGTTTGCTATATATGGCCCACATTGATTTTTGAATTTTGTTCATTTCATTTCTTACGAGTTTGAGAATATAGAATAAGTATATGAAATCCGGAAGGATGGGATTTGAATATCAACCATATGACTTGTGGCAGTAGCACCGACAAAAAAGGATTGCAATGAAGCGAATTTAAGATGAGTCACTTTCATCTTCATCATATCCAGCTAATTTATATTTTTTTTTATTAAAAAATAAAATAAAATATGTGGGTATGAAAATTTTTTGTATAGGTCCCTTTCAATTTTTTTCTTTTTCAAAATTTTAATTTAAAAAATTTTAAATAATATTTTAAATAGATATAATTATAAATAAATAAATATTATAAAACTTTATAATTTGTTTGTGTAAAATGAGAAAACTCTTATTTTATATAATTTGAAAGGCTAAAATAAAAAAAATTAAAAAAATCAATTAAAATATTTTTTTATGTGATATATATAACTGGAAAAGGGGTGCATGGTATAAGGTTACTGATCTTAAAAATATTTTTCAAAATTCAAACTCATTTATTTGTACTCTAAACTAGTGAGCAAGGTGTGATAAAATATAAAAAAATATCTATTCGGGATAAAGAATAAGAGGATTTGGATTCAACTTTATGATTGATAAATTATGTTTTTATTGGATAAATTATGTTGTACAAAAGTTTTGAATATCAAATATTTATCACGGGACAACGACTAAACTGCATATGTAGATAGTACAAGGAAATTCAGCTATATAGAGATATGGCCCAATCAAAGCATGGGTGCACCAAGACTTGTTGTATAAATGCATGGTCACAAATTCAGCTAGCTAGCTAGTTAGCTAGCCTAGTTTGACTAAGGTGGCATGCCCAAATTATACATGAGAATGAGGCATAAAATGTGCGCCAACCATAAGGATGTTTTAAGGTTTCCTAGTCAAGAGGTAGTGGGCATATGGGACAACCATATGGAGACCAGAACAAATAGGCATGTGTTGGTTGTAGAAAAGAGTCACTAAAAATTAATACTCATAAACTATATGAATTAAGGATTTGAAAAATGTTTTTAAAAATAGTTTTTAAAAATTATTGTATAATATTAAATTAAGTGATCGAATTTTAAAAATCTAATGACATGCTATATCTTTAACAATTGTTTCTTAAATTGTTTTCTATTCTGTGAAATAAAAAATAGTGAAACACATTTGATATAAAAAATCATAAAACAATTTTTTTCTTAAAATAAAAAATAAGTTTTTAAG